>VDFB02196220.1:0-16043 GCA_007258455.2 Sequoia sempervirens | reverse complement strand
AAATTATTTTTTTTTGTAGATTGATTGGTGAATTTTGTTACCACCATCAAATATTTTACCTCGCTCATACCGAGATTTATCTTCCATTATGAGAGATATTGGAATGGAGTATCAAGCAATAGATGCATGTCCCAATGATCATATTATATATCATAAACAACATGAATTTTCAACAAAATGCCCGAAATGTCATATCAGTAGATATCGAATACATCAACTAACAAAAAGTACCTCGCAGGTTTTGTTTATTCTCTAATATTCCACGTGACAACAATTATTTAGGTGTGTGAAAGATTAGCGCAATTTATGGATTACCATGCAAAGACTAGAAGTGGAAATGACATTCTTCGAATTCCTGCAAATGGTTCTACATTTAGGGACATGGAGCAAAAATGGCCACACTTTAAAGAAAAACCTTGTAATCTCAGGCTTTCATTGGGAGCGGACAGTGTCAATCCATTTGGAGAGCTAAGATTCATTTACTCATTCTGCTTTTGTTATCGCAAGAATAACATTCCTCCATGGATGTCAACAAAAAGGAGCACATAATGTTGTCAATGATTGTTCCGTGCATTTGTTTACATCAATTTTCTTTAACGAGTAGCATCCTTTACATTTGTCTTATTTTTTGCATAATGACTTATATTTTTTTCATTCAATAGTCATGTACATTAATTTATATATATTGCAGTAAAATAGTTATAATAATTATGTAATGTTTATGTTCATTCAACTAGATAAGTACCAAGTTAAAGATATGAATGTATATATCAATCCTCTTATCAATGAGTTACTAAAGTTATGGAATGGCATCACTATGTATGACGTCTCCAGACCAATAGGACAAAGACAATTTCAATTCCATGCAATGCTTGTATGGACAATTCATGATGCCCTAGGGCTAACACATTTTTGTGGTATGTTATAACGTTCGAATGCACTTTAACAATATTTAATTTGATGAAGTAGATATCATGCATGTTTTTAAAATAATCCATTCATTATATATAATTAAAAAAATTGACATATTTAATCCAATTATATATGATCTTGCAGGTCTTCAAACAAAGGGAAAAATTGCATGTCCAATTTATGGTCCAAAGATGAAATCTCATCATTCAAAAAGTTTAGGAAAGAAGGTGTTTGATGAGTATAGGAACTTCCTCCATAGAAATCATAAGTATCGAACTACTAAAAAACATCTTTTCAATGGGAAAGAGGAGACTACATCAAAACCACTAAGAATGTCACCTCGCCTATGGAAGTTGGAATATAATACAATTAATTGTCAAGGTTATACATCAGATCAAACTATTTATCTATCATATATGATATGTTTTGAATTTATATTTTTATATTGTGTTGTGTTTACTCATGTTGTAATTGACAATGATTGTCATTGTTAATTTGTTTAACTTATATGCTTCATGAAGGTCACAATAATGGCTGGTTTCCACAAGGACTGCAAGTATCTAGACAATTTAGTAGGTTTACTTTTATGAGAGGGGTATAAGTTACAATTATGCATTGCCTGATACAATGCATATCAGAAAGAATATAACAAAAATGTTACTATGAGTAAATATTGATGGAAGGCATGACAAAGAAAAAAAATTGTCAAAATTTGTATATTATCATAAAGCCAATCATTCAATGAAAAATGTCATTCAATTAAATAGTGATGGAGACCAAATTAATATAAGTGCCCTTCCTTGGTTATTAACATAGTAGCAAAGCAATGCTACAAAAGAAGTCATACGAAAAAATCGATTTCCCACAGGATTTGTTGTGAACATAAACAATATAATAACAAAGAAAGGTGAATTTGGGTCGGGGATGAAAACCCATGATTCGCATACCTTCATTAAGGTAATTATTCTCGTATATTATATACACTTGTATAATGCATGTACTTTTTAGTGTATTGTGTTTACTACTTTTAGAAAAATAATGAAAAGATCATTTTATAATTGTTGTAGTACGTTCTACCTCTATCTCTCCCAAAAAACTTTGACAACAATGTCAAGCAAGTTATATATGATCTTGGAAAATACATGAGGTAAGTAGCGAGATTTGTTCAATTCACTGTATACATCTTATAATTGCCATTTGTTTTAATTGTTATGTAATATACTGTATATTTTTGTTAAATATCGTTAATATATTTGCATCTTGAATCACCGAAGATGGCTATCTAAATAACCATAAAAAAGATATAAATTATTGGAAGAGAAAAATTCCTCATCTAATGTGTGAAATACAAAAGTGTCTACCTTCAACATTTTTCAATGCACACGAACACTACCTCATACACCAAGTTGAGGAGATTGAATTGTGTGGACCTGTACACACAATGTCAATGTGGATGGTTGAGAGGCACTTGAAATTTTTGAAGGCTTTGGTTAGACAAAGAGCACATCCTGAGGGTTCTATGGTGGAGGGATATATGGTATACCAGACCATGGTGTACAATAGTGAATATCTTCCTAATTTTGCAGCAAAGATCCATGGAGATCGCATTTGGGATCCCAACTCCATTAACAAAGGAATTCAAGGAGTACCTCGCTGGGGGAAAAGGTAAATTCGAGGAAAGAGAGTAATTATAAGATGGTCATGGAGACAGAATGGGAATAAATTTTTACAGGCGATTTTTTATGTATATTGTACTTCTATTTAATTTTAATCTTCAATATACATCAATTATAAATTAAGGTCGATAACGTGGTATTTAACCAATTATACGTCAAGCTTGTAGAATCTTTAATTTTTTGGTACGCTTGGTCGAGTGGATGCACTACACTCAGGCTGTCACCAACAATCTTGATTGGATGATGGTATGGATTGAACGATGTCAACAATCTGGTCGCGCATTAACATGGGAAGGTGTGGCTTCATTGGTTAAAGAAGCTCATCGTAATGGAGATTCCAATGTTACACAAAGGGAAATTGATTTAACATATGGTTTAAGAGATAAACAAGTACGTATAAATATATTAATCACCCATATTATTTAATTATTTTCAAGCATATTGATGTATATATATCTTGAGATTGTTTTGCATTACATCTCGCCAAGGATAAATATGTTTATCGAATCGATGATATTGCAATAATTTTTACATGTTTGACATATTGTAGTGAAAATCAATTACAAGGCTATGTGGGTGCAATGGTCATAAATTTTGAATCAAAATGTTGGATGACATGAAGAAAAACTTCTTAGATTTTGGTATAATCAGCAGCTCTTCGTGTGACTAATATTTCATCTAGAAGTTTACATGCATCTGCAGTCTCGTAAAAATTGATAATTATGGTATTTTGATTATATAATGAGTGTGACTTTAAGTCCTTCAGATTAATTCTTTTGTTCATCGGCCCCATGGTATAGGATAACATTAAATGAAAATGATCCTAAGAGAACTCAAGTATTGAACATGATAATGGATTTTACCATGGTTAATACAAGGTTGATCGAAAGTGAGCTCGAAATTGAGCCCTGTTCTCCTAAGCCAATGTGAGTAGGTATTTTACCCGAGGTTCCAAGTAAAACCAGGGTTGGTCATTTTGTTGTTAGACATGATCCAAGAGGAAGTCCCAAAGTATAATGTGGTGGGTAAGAAAAGATACCTAAGAACTAGAAGATGATGTAGATGATGATTAGGATCAATGGTTAGTTAATGATGTCCCTGACGAAGATGCCGAAGAGGAGGAACTAGATGATGATGTTGTATGAGTTAATGTTCATGACGATGACATCCATGTGGATGATGACATTATCAAAACTTATATCGATGCCGATGATGATGATATGACCAATCCTTACAATGTCGAATCTGGATCAGATGATATAGACAAAGAGTTGGATGAAGAAGAAGATCAATGATATTGAAATGTATAAGTTATGTGATTATATTATCTATTTGATATTAATTTCTTGATAGAATTATATTTGACTTATGTGGTTACATAATTAATTCATGATGTTTTTAATTTTTATGCCATTACATAATTAATTTAATGATGTACTTTTTAATGTTTGAAAGGTGAAAAAATTAAAACATTTCAATAGTGATGTTAATAACCTTGAAATTAGTGTGTTTTATGTTTCATGTGATCATAAAAGATTAAAAATTCAGTTGTACAGGTGGTTGTTCAGTAGTTGACGTGTATGTTGGTTCTTTTACAATGTAACTAGGTTTGTTTTCTAATCTACCTATGGAATTTCCAATTCCAATTGAAGACATCTCGGAAGGACTGACCAACTAACGAGGACTCTTTAAAAGCCTTCCTACACTTTGGGCTTTGCAAGACCCCGGAGGGTGATCCTTTAATGTGTTTACAACCTCTGCATCATTATTATAAACAACATTAATAATAGTAGATGATCTCACTTAATAGCTCAACATGATAAGATAATATCAACTAGAATTGGTTGTTCATAGACAATATCACCTATCTGGAGTGTGAGATAACTAAACACAATCCATTGTATAAGATAGTCAATGATTTGCAATTTGTAGCAAGCTTTAGGAAAAGACAAACAAATACTAAACTACATGAATAATTACAACTTAGATCAGTGCCATATATCCACTGCAGGAGTCAAATTCATAAGCATCTAGAGGTTTATAATAGATTAATACATCACATATAAGATCCCTAATAACATTAAAAATATATAATTTCATCAAAGAGACATTCTAAACTCAAGACTACTTTATCAAATCCTTATACAACACATATCTCAGCCTATAATCCTATCTAAGCATTTTGATTAATTCCCTTGAATTAAAGCTAAATAGAATCGTGACACACCACAATAAAGGTTGAGATGGATAAAAACAACCCTTATTATTTCCCATTCAAAGTTCGTGATATGCATGTACAATGGAGAGACATGAGCTCGAATTTTCATTTCAACTCAAATGCTAGTATTGTTATACAACATTAAATCTCTATGAACTCAAAACCTGTTACATAATGACTCAAAACCTAAATTGCATTTCTCTAAAACCATCGGATATGCAGAACATATCTGCTCATAATCCCATTCAAGCATTTTAATTAATTCTTAAATTAAAGCTAAAATAGAATCATACACTCTACAATAGTGAGTTGAATGAAACGACCCTTAGTTATTTTATTCAAAGTTCAGATATGCACATATAATGGAGAGAGACGAGCTTGAAATTATCATTTTGATTCAAATGCTAGTACTGTTATGCAACATTAAATCCTCATGAACTTAAAACCTATCACAGAGTGACTCAGAACCTAAATTGCATTTCTCTCTAAAACCATTGATCTTTACAATTAGCTCTGCAACTTCACCTAGACTCGATCAAAATTATCTAACTTGCTAACCTATACTTCTTGCCTTGAAATCCTTCTTATAGAAAAATGAAGGAGCAAACAAGCTTTGGGCCAGAAAATACACATATCACCAGCCGATTAGAGCACCTGATGATATTCAAAAAATCGTTACAACTGAAATCATCTTGGAGCATATTCATGTTCATCATTTCAACTGAGGAAAGTTGATGCAATTCAAAAACCACAATAAACCTATACCGAAAAAAGTCATCAATACAAAACTGGGACCGTTGTAACTGCAGCATCATATTTTCCACCTGTCCATAGTCCACTCTCTTTTACTCATCATCATTCAAATACTTAGCTACCCACTTCTAGTATTCTTCATCAGTAGGCCAATTAAAATTAATCACCTCATTTACCTTTGTACTATAAGGCATATACTTTACCACTACCTGATTCACATCTCTTTCAAAAGACTCCAAAAATGAGTTGGTACCAATAATCTTATCCATACAACTCACCAACAAATCATAATCTAAGTCATCACAAATTAATTTAATTTGATTATTGATGACCTTATTTGCTTGATCCTGCCATTGTTGGAGTGTTTTGATTTTCCCCTACTCATCAATTATATTAGGTAACAATGTGTTACCCCAATCATTGAAATTCTTTACCAACTCTTTAATCTTCCTATGCTACGCCCTTAATATTATTGTACATCAGGTTATGAATAGTCAGCTTGTGGCTATCTTAACTCTCTATTAAGTCATATTATCATTAGTACATTGTTATTTAGTTGTTTAGGTCAGCCTAATTCTTATACAGGTGTGTCTAAGTCAGCCTAGGTGATATCCTTGGCATAAATAGGTATATATAGGAGGTTGTGAGTCTTATTTCATCATCAAGTGTGAAGTGTGTTCTCATTAGAGATATTTGGAGGTTTTCCCCCTTGAAGTGGCTTATCAAAGTATTTGCAGCATATTTCATATCATATTCTTCTATTGTCTGAGTTATTTCATAACAAATTGGTATCGAGCATGATCTTGGCACTGTAGAGGCAAGGTTTTTCTCAATTTTAGAGGCAATTTTGGGAGGATCATATCTTTCAGATTTTGGAGATTTTTTTTTTCTGATTTTTAAAGGGTTTTTGAAGAACATATTAAAGAAGCTACAATCCATATTTTAGAAGAATTGGAGCAAAATTCAGCAGATTATTGTAGAATTAGGGTTTCTAAACAATTTTTTTGGAATCTACATATCTCACACATCTTGCTGAATTGGGTTTTACTATTTTTATTGGGTTTTTGAAGACATACCGAAGGAGATTACAGTACAAATTTTAGAGAATTTAAGTTTCATTTTTGTGATTTATTTCAACATTAGTGGTTTCCATCATGTCGGGGCCTAGAACAAGGGGTAAAAAGAATGTTGTCACTCCGGGGAAGACTCCTGATAAGGATGGTGAAACAATTGAGGATGTTACTCATAATGAGGAAATCAATAAGGTCAAGGAAGAAATTTCCTCAATGAAGATGGATATGTGTGACCTAAGAGGAGATATATCGGACATACGAAACATGTTAAGCACCTACATGGCTGAACCAAGAAAGGAGGTCTCAAGCGCCCAAGGTGAAAATTCTAGATTAGAGCTACTACTAACACAAGCTTTAGTACTCTATGGGATCTAGGAATTTATTTCCAAAGGTGGATATGTGCAAGTTAGATGGTAAGGATCCTCTAGCATGGATAAACCAAATGGAGAATTTTTTGAAGTACACCCTAATCCCAAATGGACAAAAGATCCCGCGATGGCTTCATATATCTAGAACCGGATCAATTCATTTGGTATTGTTGGCTTTGCACTCATTGAAGTAAAAAGGGGCTCACTGTATCATGGTCAATTTTTATAGAGGAACTCCAAGCACAATATAGCAATAGCGTCACAGACAACTTCTTCAGCCAGCTAGCTAAACTTCAACAAACAGGATCAGTTAAGGATTATATTCAGCAATTCCAAAATCTATCCTTAAGGGTGGATACAATTACGGAGGAAAACTTGAATGAATTATTCTTGGGTGGTCTCAAGGATCACATTCAACATGAGGTACGCATGTTTAGCCCTAGTTCCATAAATGAGTCTTTTATCTTAGCACGCAGGGTAGAGGAGAAATATTTGATTCCTAAGAAGCAAGGGGCTAATGTGACAAGAGAGAAAGGATATTCAACACAACCTACTAAGTTGGCTCCACAACAAATTGAGGAGAAAAGAGAAAAAGGCTTGTGTTTCAATTGTGATAGAAAATATAGTCGAGGACATAAATGTAGTGAAAAGAAATTGTTTTATATTGAAGGTCCCAATGAGGAAGAAGAGGGAGAACCCATACTAGAGATGAAAGGGGAGTCAAATGAGGAATCACATGATTCTCAACCAATCATTCTTGTCATGCACTCTCAAGTTTCAGCTCCCTGAGCTCTCTCAAGGTGGTGGGGTTCCTAAAGAAGCGAAGATAACGGTGTTGATCGACTCGGGTAATACTCATAATTTCATCAACAAAAAGTTGGCTACTCATCTAAACTATTTTATAGATTTAGCTCTAGAGTTTTAGGTCTTAATTGCAAATGGTGGTACTGTTAGTTGTTTTGGAAAATGTCATAGCATTAAATTATCCATGGGAGATTATCAACTTGATACCCCAATGTATGCGATATCCATGGGTGCAGCAGATATTGTTTTGGGAGTACAATGACTTACTACATTAGGAACAATTGAGATGAACTTCCAAGAACTATTCATGAGATTTCAATTGGAAGGAAGGCTAGTAGAGGTAAGGGGGTTGAAGGAAAAATCTCCACAAATGGTAAGCTCTCATCAAATGCAAAAGTTGCTTAAGAAAGGAGTGGATGGATTTGTGGCCCAACTATGTTCATTAGAAATCTCTCAATCTAATACTCCTACTCATCCAGATTTGCAAGCTATAATTGATTGTCACTCAGTTGTTCTTGGAGATATGCCTAAAGGAATTCCTCCTAAGAGGGATCATGATCATGCCATATAGTTAGTCCCAGGGAGCCAACCACTGAACATCAGGCCTTACAGGTATCCACACATACAAAAGAGTGAGATAGAAAAGATTTTTGAAGAGATGCTAGAGGCAGGAATCATCAGGCATAGCCAAAGTGATTACTCCTCACCTGTGGTGATGGTACGTAAGAAGGATGATACTTGGCACATGTGTCCAGATTATAGAGTGCTCAACATGTACACCATTAAAGATAAGTTTCCAATTCCATTCATTTATGATTTTCTAGATGAATTAAATGGAGCTATGTTTTTTACCAAGTTATATCTTAGATCTGGTTATCACCAAATTCATATTAAGGAGGAAGATATTTGTAAGATAGCATTTCAAACTCATGAGGGTCATTATGAATTTTTGGTGATGCCATTTGGTCTTACCAATGCACCATCTACATTCCAAAGTTTGATGAATTCCATTTTTAAGAAGTTCTTGAGAAAGTTTGTGTTAGTATTCTTTGATGATATATTAATTTATAGCAAGACTTGGGAAGAACATTTGCAACATGTGGACCAAGCATTAAAAATACTTGAAGATCATAGACTCTATGCTAAGCCATCCAAGTGTGCTTTTGGTCTTACAAAGGTGGAGTATTTGGGACACATAGTTTCACATGGAGTAAAGGTGGACCCTAACAAAATTAAGGCTATCATGGAATGGCCTATTCCAAAAACCATTGAGAAACTGAGAGGATTCTTGGGATTGACAGGGTACTATAGAAGATTTGTGAAGAATTATGGTAGAATAACAGCACCTCTCACCATTCTATTGAAGAAGGATTATTTTCATTGGAACGAGTCTGCCAATATAGCATTTGAGAGATTGAAGGAGGCTATGTGTACAACTCCAGTACTTGCCACTCCTGACTTCACCAAGGAATTCATTATGGAATGTGATGCTTCTAGAAATGGGATAGGAGCAGTGCTCATGCAGAAAGGTCGACCAATTGCTTTTTCAGTGGAGTCCCTAGGTTAAAGGTAAGGGGCTGAAACCTATTTATGAGAAGGAAATGCTTAGCAATACTACGTGCGGTGAAACAATGGCAGCCTTATCTATTGGGTGAACATTTCAAGGTTAAGACAGATCATGATAGCCTAAAATATTTTTGGAACAGCGACTATCTTACGAGAAAGAGCAAGCAAAATGGGTCACTTCTAAGATGTTGGGATATGACTTTGAAGTTGTATATAAGAAAGGAAAAGAAAATATTACAGCCATGAATGGCTGTCAAGGAAGGATAAGAAACATAAAGCCTTATTTGTGTGCTCCAATATTACAAACAGAATTAGTTGGAGCCAAGCGAGTGGCAAAATGATGTTGCGACAAGTAATCTCATCGAGCAATTAAAAAGTGATCCTAGTAGTTCAGATAAGTTTTGTTGGAAGGGAGATACTCTTTGGTATAAAGAGCGTTTGTATCTTTGCAAGAATTCCAACCTTAAAATCAAGATTCTCACAGAGTTGCATGAATCTCCAGTGGGTGGTCATTCAGGATTTCTGAAGACATATCATCGAGTCAAGCAGGATTTCTTTTGGGAGGGGCTTAAGGGTGATGTTCAAAAATTGGTGGCTGAATGTTTGGTGTGTCAAAGGCATAAAGGGGAGACAATTAAGACACCAGGTCTCTTGCAACCCTTATCTATTCCTAGCCAGCGTTGGGAAGAGGTATCCATGGACTTCATCACAGGGCTTCCCAAATCTAAAAGTCATAATGTCATCATGGTGGTAGTTGATTGGCTCACTAAATATGCACATTTCATTGCATTAGAACATCCTTTTACAGCAAGTGCAGTGGCTAAATATTTTTTGGAGAATATCCAAAAGCTATATGGTACACCTAAAGTTATTGTTAGTGATCATGATCCTATCTTCACTAGTCACTTTTGGAAAGATTTATTCTCATGTTTGGGTACTCAATTGGCTCTTAGCTCTTCATACCACCCTCAATCAGATGGGCAAACAGAGGTTGTTAATAAGTGTTTGGAAGGATATCTACGTTGTTTCACTTTAGAGAAACAGTCCCAGTGGGTAGATTGGCTACCACTTGTAGAATGGTGGTATAACACTTCTTTTCATAGCTCATCAAAAATGTCTCCATTTTTGGCACTTTATGGATATCATCCTCCTTCCATCACATCATCAATTAAGGTGTCCCCAAGAGTTCGAGGTAGAAGACCACTTGCTTCATCAACAACAAGTACTTTTTAGGACTCCAAGGAGGGCCAACCATGGCACAAAATCGAATGAAACAACAGGCAGACCAACATCGTAGTGAAAGAAGTTTTGAAGTTGGGGACTGGGTCTTCTTGAGATTGCAGCCTTATAAGCAAATCTCACTAAAGCAGCAAAGAAATAATAATAAGTTGTCGCCAAAGTATTATGGTCCATACCAAATCATGCAGAAGATTGGTAGTGTTGCCTACAAGCTTGAGTTGCCACCTACAACAAAGATACATCCAGTTTTTTCATGTTTCCTATTTGAAGAAGGTAATTGGGCATAATATTCCCACTCAAACAACACTTCCCGAGCTAGATGAAGGAAGAATCATTTTGGAACCAGAGTGCATTCGTCAAACACACACAAAGAAGTTGAGGAATAGAACTATCACTAAGTATCTCATCCAATGGAATAATTTACCAGTTGAAGATGCCACATGGGAAGACGAGGAGTTCATTCGAAAGTTTCCAAACGTTGCGTGAGGACAAATACTTCTTTGAAAAGAATGGAAACCCTGCGCCCTTAATATTATTGTACATGGGACACTGAATAGTCGGCTTGTGGCTATCTTCACTCTATTAAGTGTATTATCATTGGTATATTGTTATTTAGTTGTTTAGTCAGCCTAAGTCTTATATAGGTGTGTTAAGTCCGGCTAGGTGATATCCTTGGCATAAATAGGTATATATAGGAGGTTGTGAGTCTTATTTCATCATCAAGTGTGAAGTGTGTTCTCATTAGAGATATTTGGAGGTTTGCCCCCTCAAAGTGGCTTGTTATTCTCAGTTATTATCAAGTATTTGTAGCATATTTCATATCATATTCTTCTATTGTGCAAGTTATTTCATAACATCCTACTCAAATCTGGTAGGGTTTGAAAACCTTGTAATGATTTTACTAACACATGAGTAGGCTTCAATGATTGGGGCCTATTATTTATATCATACCTTGAGGATTTATTCATGATATCCAGATCATTGGCCCTAGGGATCCAATTTTTAATTATTTGTACCACTACCTCTTGATCCCTATCAATATTCTTTATTGCTTCCAATAGTAAAGAATATAAATAATGTACAAATTGCAATTTACTATCTACCCCTTCATTTAAGTGCTCCAAAACAGTAGTAACAATATCCTTTTCCTTTGAAAGAAATCCCTCCTTTGTTATCCTTAATGATGTCTGTAATGCATCAATTTTTTGTATGAGCTGTCTCTTCATTGGATCAACAGAGCACTCAGTTTCTTCATCAATTTGTTCTAAAGGAGGGGTGAGAGCAGGATTCTGAATGGGATACCCTGGTGTGAAAACATTTGGAGAAGCAGGAGGCATTGACCTTGCTGTGGGAGGTAATGTACTAGTTCCTGGAGCATTTGATGTTTCCCCAATCTGTCTATATCTAAACCTTTCCACTTTAGTTTGCAATTCAACATTCCTCTATTGCATTTTACTATATTCTTCAATCAAAATGTTATACTTCTCCATTAGGCTCTTCCTTTCAGCCTCCTCCCCTTCAACAGTCCTTTGGGCCAATTTGGCCACATTTATAGTTAAATTAGTGGCCTGAGTGGTTGAAGTCTCTAAAGCCCTCTTTATTATTAATCCTCCTCTAAAATTTGGATTAATATTAGTAATATCTAGTTTTCTCCCTTGTGGAGCCAATGCCCAAATTGCCAAGGTCTCATATTCTTCACTGAATGCAGAGTTTTGCAATGTTACCTTAACCTCTTCCCCAGAATCTTGAAAAGGATTCTTGGACTTCATAATTGCATTAAAAGCTACTGCATCTGCAATATCCCACTCAGGAAAAATCAATACACTAGCTTGACTCACCAGTTGTCTTCCTTCTTCAGGAGTGATGTTCTTGAACTTTTCCATCAATTCAGTTTTTACTTCTTCATCATTCTCTAGGTCTGACCTATCAAGCCTTAGTCCCCTTCTCTCCCTGCATTTATCTTGATACTATTCAAATTTCATTCTCCATGCCAAATGCAAGAATACAGGAGTTTTCACAAATGTATTGTCATCTACAAACTCCCTGCATGCTTCCATTCTTGCATCTTGCACACTTTTACCTTTCATATCTAAATTGGACAAAACAAATTCAACTAACCTAGGAGGGGAAAGCATACCAGCATACATGTCCTTATCAGTAACAATAATTTCATCTATCAAATCCTCATGTGGGTGATCAGTTCTCTGCCTCTTAGGGCTTGGCTCAGATGGTGGTGATGGGGGACTATCTTTTGGTGATGATTTTAAATCAATAATCTTAACTACCCCAGGTACTTTGAATTTTGAACCTGGTCCTGGAGGTGCCTTCATTATTTGCTTCCCCTTCCTATCTACTTCCTCCTCATCACTACTACTATCCTTTTTCCTTCTATAGATGGGTCACTTTTCTGTAGGTTGGTATACTGACCTTGTTTCAATTGCCCCAGGACTTTGTTCTTGCATACCCAAACTTAGCCTTAAATTTATCTTTTTAGTTCTCAAGGTGTCCATAATTTCCTTGAAGTTCTTCATTAGAAAATCAATTTTCTTATGGTATGGATCTAACTCCAACAATGGATCATACATCGGATCCATTTCATGCACAACATCCAGTAGCTTACTATAAGCTATCCATTTCTCCTTGTTCAACTCTTGCTTATTTAGATCAAATTCATTTTTAACTAGGTCCTTAAGGAAGTTGAACTCATGTGCAAAATTTTCAAATTTTATTCTTTGTTTGAAAAGAGCAAAGAAACCCTCAGGATCATGTTGTCGCCTTGGACCACATCTCAAATGGTAATCAACAAAGAATTTATCAAAATGTGTCCAGCCTCCCTTTGAAAATACAAAGTCAGACACCATTGTATAATTAGGGAAGAATGTTCATTTCCCCCTTCCAGTGAAGTTCTCTTCATGAATACAACCTATCTGACACATAACTTCTGCAAACCCTACTCTTGGTGGAACATTGTATGGCAGTATGTGAGGGGCTCCCTGAAATCCATATACTCTCAAGACAGTGTTGACTGGGTATGGGATAATGTCACCCCAGTTATGGTAAACCCTCAACTCTGGCTTCCTCCCCTTTGGCCTGAGAAAATCATGCAATTCCTTAGGGATCCTAGGTACATTCACCATCAATCTAGCCCTTAATATAGAAGAAAAAGAATTATCAGATTGCACATAACTAGTGCTTTCCTTATTACAGGATAAATCTACAACCCATATCTATACTGGCAACCTTTCTCCATCAACTGATTGCCTTAATTTTATTTTTTTAGAAAAGAAATCAGCATTCCTAAATAGAAAAATATGCATCAGCATAGAATACCAAAAGAATTGAGTACCAGTATCATTTTTCTATAGCTTCGACAGCCCTTCATGTATCCTCTCAGCCAAGAAAGAAGCAAAGTCATATGTCACAGAGAAGTTAGGGTGTTGTATTTGCACCCCCATGAACATGTACGCAATAGGCATCACCGCACTAGAACTAAAACCCAAAATCTGACATAATGAATAGAAAGTGGCCAGGAAAGGTTTTGCAAAATAATTCAATCTGAAAGGTTCCTAGTCACTAGGGCTAATATGAAAATGTGAACCTCCTACCCTGACCAGATGAGGTGGAAGCAGCTTAGCCCTAAAAAGAGATTTTAGCTTTGCATACTCCTTCTTCATTTCCTCAAGATACATAAGAACCAAGTCTTCACTCGGCTCACTCAAATCAAAAATCCATTGGATATCTTCTCTGTTAATTTCTAGTAGCACCCCTCCATCATTATCCCTAATTACCCGTGTAATAGGGTCATACCTCGCGGCCACTACCCTAAGTAAGTCCACATCAGGGAATACATTTGGTACAACCAGCTTCCCCATGTCATACATCCATCCATTTGAAAAAGGGTGAGGCAAATTCCTCTGTCCATACCATAATATGAACATTTCTAAGTCGGTGAGAGGAACCCTAGCATCAGCAATGTTGGAATAATTACACACTAACCCCTCCCCTAGGATTTTCCCTCGCATTAACACTACACCTTTCCTTCTATCATTCATTGATAACAAAAATTGATCTAGGAAATCATCGTACAAGTTTCTTTTCAAATATTCAATGTGGCCAGAGTGTTGCTTGGTTGGTGCCATCTTGGACAAACTAGGGCTTCATTACAATGTTACACTTCAATTGGCTAGGACTAAGTAGAGATAGGAAACTATAGAGTAAAAAATTACAATTCCTCACAATTTATGATTAAACTATAGCCTTAACAAGAGATTTCAATAAGCTCAATGACAAGCATAGCAAACCCCTTTCCCAAATTTAGGTGCAGAATGACTGGGAGGCACAGAAAATAAACTTACAGCTCTTTTCGCATAAACTCCAAATTCTGGCTGCAGCGGCTCGCAATTTCACCTTCGGCTCTGAAACTATTTTCATGAAACAATTGGATGCTTTGTGATACAAATGAGGCAGGAAAATTGATTTTATGTCGATCAAATCTCGCTAGTAAATGTTTCATCCGCCATTAAATCTCATTCGCGGGCTGCATGAACGGCTCCAACCACATTTGATACAAATTTAAATTTGAACCATTGATCCTCCAGTTTGATCAAATCATCGATGACCACCTTCAAAAAAAGCTGACATAATCGCCAACACGGCAATAAGGGGCCCACCATGCCATTTGCCGCAAATGAAAACCACGTGGCAGTTGCCCACGATACCGCAATCCCTCGATTTACCATCATGGGATGGCAGGAAACCATTGATCCTTCTCATCAGAGATCCTACTCCTTCAAAAATGGTCACCATCCTTTCCGTTAACTGTTGAGTAGCTTTTCCCTCAAAATTATAACATCCACGTTGAAATAAAGCATGTGCATCTCACAAGCACTTTAGTAATCTGGTGCTTAACACATTTAGAACTGGCTAATGCTTCCTTCACTCTTTAGACCTCATCGGATGAGACACGTGGCAAGCGCCCGTGATATCACAATCCTATAATTCCTGATCGTGGGATAGCAGGCACCATTGATCTGCAAGAAATAGATCAACGACAACGCTAATTCAACCCTCTACAAAATAAAATCATCGACGGCCACCTTCAAAACAAGCTGACACAATTTCCAACATAGTGATAAGGGGCCCACCTTACCATACACTATGAAGGAAGTCCACGTGGTGGTTTCTCGTGATATCACAATCCTGAAACTTCTGATTGTGCAATGGTGGGCAACCGTTGATCCTGAGCATCAATGATCTTGTTCCTTTAACACAGTCGCCAGCCATGTCATTAACCTTCGAGCAGCTTTTCCAATGAGATTATAACATATTCGCCGATTCAGAACATGTGCGTTTTGAGAACACTTTAGTAATCCGCCCCTTAATACATTTAAAGCAGGCTAGTGTTTCTTTTACTCTTTAGGCTTCATCAGATGAG
>VDFB02196218.1:0-18447 GCA_007258455.2 Sequoia sempervirens | reverse complement strand
AAATGATTATAACATAACATTAATATTAATTCCTACCAATATTTTTAAAACTAAATATCCTAATTTAACATAATTAATTTTCAAATATTCATTTATAATAATCAACCAGCCCAACTCTAATTAATCTAGAATGATTTTCCTTAATTGAATCGCATTTGCTTAATCAGCTTAGTTTATTCATGTGTGATTTATTTCAATACAGCTTTCCATACTGATGGAAGGGCGTAGTTTTGGAGCTGTGAACAAGTAATCCCGACCTTTGATTTCTTATCACACTTTCATACGGCTGCCGTTTTTAATTAAATAAAATTTTCCTCCTCTCCTTTTTTTTTTCAGAATTTCCTGGTGGAGCTGAAAGTAACGTCTTCTTTCCCCGTCCTTTCGAGGAAGGAGGGTTTATCAAACCTCTCGCCTCTTTGGAAAAACGTCTGTCTTTCTCTCCAGATTTCCCTTCTTATTTCCAGCAAGAAACAAACAGGGAAAGTTTTCCTTCATTTCCCCATCCTTTCCTCGAAGGAAGATGCAGTGGCATCTATTTATATGCAGGCCTTGATTTAGTCCGATTCACTCCATTCTTTCTCAAAACATTTCCATCGCTTGCGAGATTTGCTTAGCTCTGTGTTTCAGCCCCATCCTTGCATTTATGGCTTCTACATCTTCATCTCACCAACAAGATGCTTTCTCTGGAATTGAGCCTCTTAACAAAAGGAGAGAAATAGAAGAATCTTCCAGAGTGTTTGATGTATTCATCAACCACCGAGGCCCCGATGTCAAACACACTCTCGCTACTCAGCTTTACAATTCCCTTCATGCGAAAGGAATAAAGGCATTTCTTGATTCGGAAGAGAAGGAGCGTGGAGTTTCAGTTATTTCAACCATTGAGACTGCGATTAGATCTGCTTCAGTGCATATCGCAATTTTTTCACAAACATACGCAGAGTCACATTGGTGTCTGCGTGAGCTGGTTCTTATGTTACAAAGTAAAGCCAAGATTATTCCTGTGTTTTACAAAGTGGAGCCGTCGGCACTCCGCTACATCGAAACAGGAGTATATGCTAAAGCATTCACTAAATATGAAGATAAGGGCAGGTATCTGGACAAGTTGAAGGAGTGGAAGGAAGCCCTTCTACAAGTTTCATTCACCGCAGGCGACGTATTCACAATTAATCCAGGGTAAGCTTTATGCCTGTTCTCAATCTATTTAACTCAAATAATATATTTTCTTATAGAAAGACAGGTTAAGTGGAATGAGCAAAATTTCGTTCTCATCAAATTCCCCTTTCTCTCGCAGTTCTAGTGACTGCAAAGACATAGTGTCTGCTGTGGAAAAAGAAGTACAAAGGACAAAATGTTTACATGTTGCCAAATATCCAGTCGGACTTCATGAGCTTGTTCAAGATTTTGAAAGGCGGTGCCTTGATGAGCTTGTTCAAGACTTTGAAAGCCAGTGTGGAATGAAGAGAGCAGCAAATGAGAAAGCTAATGTCGTTGGCATTTTTGGTATGGGTGGGGTTGGGAAGACAACTCTCTCCTTAGAGTTGTTCAACCAAAAGAGATCAAAATACACAAAAGCAAGTTTTCTTTATGACGTGCGGGAGGCCTGTGCCAGCGGTAAATTACCTTCATTGCAAAGTAAACTCCTCAAAGATATTTTCGGTGAAGAAGATCGCAGTTTTACGAGTGATAAGGAAGGGGCAAGCTGTCTGAGGAATCGCTTGGAAAGGAGCGGCTCTTTGAGTTTCCTAATTGTTTTAGATGACATTGATCATGTGGAACAGTTAGATGCTCTATTACCCATTGAAATATTGAATAAGCATCGTAATAATCTGGTAATTATTACAACCCGAAATGTAGGGGTTCTTATAAGTGCAGGAATTGACATTGCTCATCATTTAAAAGGATTGAATAGAGGATATGGGGAAGAGCTGTTTTGTTGGCACGCTTTCAAGCAACCCCGTCCACTTAGCGGATATAAGGATCTAGTTCAGGACTTTGTTCGCGTGTGTGGAGGCTTACCTCTGTCTCTTATAGTTCTGGGCCGGCATCTCTTTGGTAGAGATCGGTGCCATTGGCGGGATCAATTGGTAAAAGTCAAGGAGACTCTTCCCAAAGATATAAAGCGGAAATTGAAGATAAGCATTGATACATTAGAAGATGTAGAAAAAAAGATTTTCATGGATATAGCTTGCTTTTTCATTGGAAAATCTATCACCAACGCCATGGCCATATGGGAGGGATCTGGATGGAGCGCTCGCCCTGCTTTGAAAACACTAAGAGAGAAATGTCTTGTTGAGGAAGTTGAAAGAAGGGATCTGCATTGGCTAGAATATGGATGGGAATCTAGCAAAGGCGGGTTTGCTTTGCGAATGCATGACCACCTTCGGGACTTGGGAAGAGAAATGGCAGATAAACTGAGCCATCCTCGTCGTGTGTGGCGTCCCCGGGATCTTAAATCTCTGGTATGCTTGCCCTTCCACCATATTTTATTTTCTTATTGATATTTAAATTCCGGAATTCCTATTAGTACAGAGATGTAAGCTACATTTTGTGAAGGCAGGAATTAAAAGGATTCCAAAACAACCTGGCTCAAACCAAAAGCAGGTGTTTCCATTCCATTGTGGACGAATCCATCGATTGTAGAATTACATACTTTCTAGGGGAACCGGAAGATGGTTCTGATACTTCTCTACTGTGGCTTCAGCTTGAGTATCTGAGTAGGCCTGATGTTGACCTGAATTCAGATATAAACTTAAGCATTCCCTCGTGGATTCCTCTTCAACACTTGCAGTGTTTAAGAATCAGAAATGGCTGTCTTAAAAAATTGTGGCAGAGCGATGTGCAGGTATTTTGTTCCTCTCCAATGAAAATTAAGTCTTCATTAACGGTATGCTAGATGTGCATTCTGTTACGGTAGTTTCCTGACTATTGTCTATACCCGAAAGTTTGAAATTAGTATATTTGAATAACAGGCACCTTCCCATTTAAAAGAGCTGCAGATCTGACACCTTTTCTGGAAGAAAGCTCAGATTTGTTGTGAAAATAAATTTGAAAATTTTAGTTTACATGCCATGACATCCAAACGGATATCTGGTCTCTCTTAGAATCCTGCCGAATGAATCTCCGTAGTTTAGAGATGACGGGCTCGGCATTAGCTTACAATGATACTGCAGAGGAAACTACTTTTAAGTCCTTAGAAATCTATGGTTACAATTTACTTGGGAGGGGAGAAATGGCTTTGAATAACGAGGGATGGTGTAGAACAGTAATGAGTGACGTTGAAAATCTAGAGATTAACGGCTATGAACTTGTAACGAAGATTTTAATTAATGAAATTTGTTGTCAACGTCTACAATCTCTCAAAATTTGTAAAATGAAAATTTTATTGAAGCGGATTTAGTGCTACAAAGACATTGAATTGTCTTGGAGATCGCGACTATCAGTAAAGTTTGTCAGTTAACTTTGAACTTAGACAGCTGGACATTATTAGGTGTCATGAGCTTGAACAGTTGCCCAGTCTTCCCAGGCTGAGTTGCTTGGAGCAAATTAAGATTGATTCCTGTAAGAAGCTACAGAATATTATGCTGCCAACAACAATCAACAAGCTGGATGTACAAAGTTGCAGAGATTTGGAAAGAGTAGCAGAAGCAGGCGATCTACAAAGCTTACATATTGATTATTAAAAGTGCCCTGCGCTTAAGGAATTGCTGTTCTACAAAGGAGTCAGTTTGAGGAAGTTATGATCGACTTTGTGAAGCTACATAACATTATGCTACCAACAACACTCAACAAGTTGGTTGTACAAAGCTGCAGAGATTTGCAAAGAATAACAGTAGCCGGTGATCTTACAGAGCTTATATGGTTGACTATTAAAGAGTGTCCTGCGCTTGAGGAGTTGCCAAGTCTTGCCAAAGTGAGCTGGTCAGAGGAAATTGAGATTGAATCTTGTGAGAAGCTACAACACATTATGCTACCAACAACACTCTACATGTTGGAAGTACAAAGCTGCAGAGATTTGCAAAGAATAACAGTAGCCGGTGATCTTACAGGGCTTATATGGTTGACTATTAAAGAGTGTCCTGCGCTTGAGGAGTTGCCAAGTCTTGCCAAAGTGAGCTGGATGAAGGGAATTGAGATTGAATCTTGTGAGAAGCTACAACACATTATGCTACCAACAACACTCAACATGTTGGTTGTACAAAGCTGCAGAGATTTGCAAAGAATAACAGTAGCCGGTGATCTTACAGGGTATATATGCTTGACTATTAAAGAGTGTCCTGCGCTTGAGGAGTTGCCAAGTCTTGCCAAAGTGAGCTTCTTGGAGGAAATTGAGATTGACTCTTGTGAGAAGCTGCAGAACGTATCAGGCGTTGAAGAGTTGCATGCATCAGAATTTATGAAACTTCGTTATTGCAGCAATGCATTAATACGGAATTGCGTTCAGAAGTTGAAGGTAATTATTTCAATACTCCTTTTTTACAGTCAATCGTAAATGTCATTTTCAACGTAAGCGTTCTTTAATTTCATTATTTACTACCTTCAGCTTTGTTTCGACATTTGGTATCACAAGATAGTTTATATTTTCGTAAGTAATGTTTGATGTGATGTGTAAATGAAAAGAATTTACCGTGGATGAACCGAGAGTACTTGTCTTTTATTTCAGAGTGTGCCGTCAAAGAGAATGAACATGATTGGAAGAGCAGTGGATGGAGCGGAGTCCAGTTTAAACAGATATCTGTTTTCTGACGCTAATATTGACATCGATGCAGTCACTGAAATTGGTACAGAGAATACTGTTTTCAATTGGTCAGCATTGCATGCAGTCATTGTATGCTTTGTGGTCGTGGTTGATAGCTCGACTTCCGTAGAGGATATAAATAAATCAATTTCCAGGGACGTCGACGACTTCAAATTTTACTGGTACTGGGGCCGGGGCTGGGGCTGGGACTGGAACAGCAACTGCAACTGCTACTTGGACGAGGACCATAAAATTAAGGTGCGTGAAGGAGAATGGATAATTACAATGGTAGCATGTCATAATTGTTATTGTTTATGCTATTATAGGAAATTTGAAAATGTATTAAGGAGGTATGGAATAATAAAGAAGGGGTTTTGGGTCGAGGTGAAGAAAGGTGAAGAGTGGAAAATTGCGGGTGTGCTGAAAATAATTGTTGATAGGCTACATGGTTTATGAATGGAGTGGAAAGAGATGGTTTTCTTTCTAGATAATTAATGTTATTTATTGATTATTGTAAAATTTTGTAAAATTTAAATAATTTCAATTTATCAATGGAATATTTCTCTTTTTAATATTAAAAGAAAAATGCTTATTTTATATTTGGTGATTTAAAGTTTTTTGTTTTAAATTTTTATAAATTTAACAATTTTGAATTCAACTCTTTTCTAAAATATATATTTTTAATTTAAATTAAAATAATTTTAGTTTATAGAATGAAAAATTAAAAGATAATGTTTATTTTATATTTGGTTATGTAAAGTTTTTGTTTTAGATTTTTATAATTTTTTATAATTTAAATTATTTTTAAAAATAACTTTTTTAATTAAGAGAAGGTTTAATAGATAAAAAGTTTGAAACGATCTATTTAATAATTATTAATTATTTTAATATATGTGGTAGGTAATTTATAATATTAATTGAATGCAATTTTTTTTCAATATTTAATTTATAATTAATTATATATTTATGTTGTCAATAGTGGCATAATGTGATGGTTAAGCTATTGTGTTGTTATTCTTGTCATCAAGGTTCAAACTCCATTGGGGTGAAATTGTTGAGAATCTATATTAGGGACGAGGTCCCTCATTTGTGATCTCACTGATTCATAGCTTCGGGTCAAAAATTTTTACCCCCTTAAAAGAAAAATTATGTATTTATAAATAAGTGCCATTTGTATTACTTCGTATAAAAAACAATAATTCTTCACTTTTTAATATTTGGTTTCATATTGATATTATTTTTTATAGCCTATCAAATTTTAAATATTTATAAAGTTTATTTTTTAGTTTTTGATTAAACCGTTATCATTAATACCACTTTTTAAAGTTTTATTGTCTTTACATTTTAAACATTAACAAAGTATAATTTACCATAAACCAATTATAATAAGCAATTTTGTCTACTTTAAAGTTGAAATCTATATATTGTAGAAAAAATCATCTAATAAAATTTATATTGGTTCTAATTTTTTCTTTCATTTTTATTATAAATAAATAATTAAAGTTCCTATATTCTACAATGGGATAGAAAACACTACTAGAATTTATGGTAACTTTTGTTTCACCCATCAATAAATTCTAGTGGTGTAGGAAGCAAGTCTATGGTAGTGTTGTGTTGGTAAGCATATTTGTCACTGCAAAACTTTGATATGAATCTTTGAATGAATAGTGGCAAACATTTCAATAGTTGGATAAGATTGTAACTAAACAAATAGTCTTCCTCTTTTTTTAAGAGAGGCAACTCCCTCATATGATGAGTTTTATTTATTTAGGGGTCTAATTTTGACTAGAAATCAATAAAGGCAAACTAACCAAAAAATTAAATGCAAAGAAGGGAAAATCCTAGGTTGGTTGGTATAAGACAAAAACTTTCAAATTTTCTAAGAAATAAGAGTAAACTTCAAAACAATATTAGGATAAATTCAAAATTTTATCTTTTTAAAATATAGTTTAAAATAAAAAAGGGTACAACTAGGTTTGAAATATTTTTTTTATGTAACATAAGAAATAATTGTTCTTGATAGATTTTCTAACATAGAGATTAGAGAAAAACTATTTTATCTCAACATAGATTTGCATAAGTTTAAAGAATAAAATTATTAAAAGATACACAACATTGTAGAAAAATGCTTACATAATGGCTACCATTTTAACATAAGAAGAAATAACACCATAAATGAATGCAATATAAGCACATAGACTTGCAATATTAATTCCTTATTGATATCAAAATTGTAGAGCCCAAAGAATCTTGGTTAGTGTATAAAATGTGTATCAAGTCTATTGAAATTTTGGAACCCTTCTTTCACTGAGATTATATATAAAGCTTCAAATTGTAAGATTATATATAAAGCTTCAAATTGTAACTAGTTGTTTTAAATGCAATAACTAAAAATAAACTCAAATTTTTGGTTTCTTCTCAAATTTTCATAACTAGAGCTATGTGTCTAACTTCAATGACTTAAGTTACTTCATAATAAAGTAACATAAAAAATTGTAACATTTGAGGAAACTTTAGACCAAGTCATTGTGGAATTAATATTTTTCTACTTCATCACTATTTCCTTTTGAAGATAATTCTATCACTAGAGACTATTGTTGGTATGAAGAAGATTTATCCTTGTAAGCTTGAAATAACTTGACAATTAGAATAACGTCCTTATATTGGTATGACAACATAATTCATTTAGAGTCTCCAAATAATATTGGCATGATAACATAATTCATTTAGAGTCTCCAAATAAACCTAATTTTTTGAATTTCATCTAAATTATAGTGAAACCATGGTAGATGAGTGATACAAATGTTGAGAGTAGTACAAATACCACTAAGTTTCTTCATAGATTATATGTTTAAAACTTTCTTATTAAATAATCCTTTATCAAACATGTGTTTGAAATCTCTTTTGATAGCATGAACATCAATAGGCTAAGATTTATCCTTTTTCTAGTTATCAAAGTGAATAGATAATAAATCAACTTGACTTTGTTTCTTCACCTAATGATAATTATTAAGGATTTTACTATGTTCCATAATCATTTGTTTAATTGCCAATATTTTTCATTCTACACCTTAGAACCATAGGTTAGATTGATCCTCCTCTACTTTTAAGAAAAAATCTTAGCAATTAGTTCATTAACATTAGTTTTGACCATTTTTTAATCTCTTATAACTCTAAACAATATCAACCCTTCATTTTTGGCATTTTTTAATTCTTCAACTTCCTTGTTTTTTATTTCCACTTTAACATATATTTTATTACCCTCTTCAATAATATTTAATGTCTAATATTATTTGTTCTACCTATCTTTCAATCAACTTACCATATGATTGGAATTTGAAAATATTTTCAATTTAGCTCATTTTTATCAAAATCATTTCCAAAACTATAATCAATAAGGGTAGATACTACATCTAGGGCTTGAGATGAAGTATCCACAATGGATATGAGATATGAAATCAATTTTTTCACCTATTTATTTAGTTGATCCTTTGAGTATTTCTCTTTCTATATTCTTTCCACTATTTTAGTAGTTGAGACTTGGAAGTTATGAATACCACCCTCACATGAGAAGCAACTAAGATCTACTTTGATAATATTAAAATATACCATAGTTATTTCTTCAATGTTCTTCTCTATTATGGATTTTCTAATTTCTAAATATGTATTCCTAGATGAATAATGTTTCATCAACATAGATGTGGTTTTAGCCTTTTTGGATTTGGGAGGATTTTGAAGTAGATTAGCAAAAACATCAAATTGAGGGACACCTAATTAAGTAACTTTTCTTTTCTTCAACAAATTTTGTTGCAACCAAGAGGAACAAGAAGGATGTGAAGTGTCTAAGGTATTTTAAGATGATGGAGGAGGTGTAGTAGGTGAGATCACAAATGGAGGGAAAACATTATTAAGAGATGCATCTTCTAGTGAAGTAGGAGTAGCATTGCTAGAAATGGAGCCACAGGAAGGAGTGGGAGATGAATGAGGTGAAGGACCAGGAGGGATAATGTAACAACCACAAAAATACAACCTTAAAATTTCTTAAGAATTAGCTAATATAAACATATCAACACTAACAAAATTGTACAAGTTAAGCTTCTATAAAATTCTATTAACTTGAACCATAATATAATATTACAATCATATGCAAGATGTGCAAGTGATGTCCAATGAGAATTCAAAAAATATATATAACTCCCACTTGAGAATAACCATAAGAAAGTGTGCAACAATAAGAACATCTCAAGTACATTGTAATAATATGAAAGTCACACAAGTACATGCCTAGTACTCAATAATGAAAATTACATCATTTCATAACCAATATATATAAGGGACCAAAATTACAACCCTCATCCAAGATAAAATAATAGACCATGAGACCAACCACACATATACAATTGGTCTAAAAAATAATGTACAACATAAATAGTATTCGAAGAAATCCATGCTCAACTTTGCAAGCTAATCCTCTAGAATCCCATGCTCCTACTACTAATTGGGGAAGGGTTTGGACCACCATGAGGATGTCCCTTTCCTCACCATCCATTAGTCAAGGGGAAGAAGCACCATCCATAATCCAAAGGTGTGGTCTAATACAATATTAGTGATTATCTTAGTTCATTCCTTTGTTAACACATATATTACATATAAAACTATAAATCACAAAAAAAACATGAAATACATTTCATAAAGCACATTCTCAATAATAGGCACATTCCAAACAATCATTCCAAGATAACCAATATTTCACAACAGATCCCTTCCAACATCTAATATATATGAATGCAAAGAAATGAACAAGCCAAAAATGACCATCAATAAAAACTATAATTCCTTTCAACCATGTAAGGTTTTACTTAGTATAACACATTTAAAACCATATCCAACATCCACATGAATTACTACTTGCATCCTATACTACAAATGACTTATCCATGTGATGTTATATGTCTTCTTAATAACACATACTCAAGGTAGGACTATGTGCATCCTAACCTTTACACAATGAAAGTATCCCAACACACCAATAACAAATAAACAACAAACACACACACACACACACACATAAAGGGGGTCTTAAGTGGCCTTTTTTTTTGAAATTAACAAAATTTGATCTCAAATGACAAATTGAAGATAGTTTTGCTCAAAATTTGAAGACATGACAAGTACAAGAGTCATAGTTCTCTAAATCTACTTTGTAAACTACTAATTTATTTTGAAAATTGTGGAGATTGATGGTTTCAAATGGGGGGAGCACAAAAAGTGCTCCTATTTTTATCAAGAAAACATAACATAGTGTTTGGTATGCTCCCCCTAAAATGTTTATTTTTTTAGTATTTCAAAAACATCACTTCAATGAAAAATTAGCTAACACCATGTAGTTTATGCCTTTTTTTTGCTAACTTTTAAATGAATACACAATTTTTAACTAATTTTCAAAGTGGACACATCTTAAAAAATAAAAAATTGAGTGTGTTCCCCTTTAAATTTTTTGTAAACTAATCAAAAATAATATTTTGAATGTGGATATAATAGATTCTAGAATGTAAAAATGTAATTTGTTTCAAGTTTTGATGAATGGATAAAAAATTAAACAAAAATACTATACATAGGTTTTTTAAAGAAAAAAAGACACTGGAAAAAGAAATTAAGATAAAAACCTTAACATATTTGAAATGTAGAAAAAATTAGATGGTTAGAAATCTAAGAGAGAATTTGATGTTAATATTGTATTTTTTAACTCAACATTGAACTTGACACACAAACCTAATGGAGAGAATGCTCAAGATTTACTCCATTTTTTATAATTTACAAGAAACATGTCTTTGGGAATTGGCATACATAAGTCCAACCCTTTGGGCTGGATGCCCAAGGAAAATCCAACACTAAGGGTTGGAAATACTAAAAAATATGCAAACGTGAGTGTATTATAGCATATTGGCATTATAACACACTCACATTTGTGTGAAGAAAAAATGAAACCAAGTAGGGAGAGATAAGAAGACCTAGAAAAGAAGAGCGAGATGTAAAGATATAAATAGATGGAGAGAGGAAGATAAAGGAATAGAGATAGAGAGATATAACTGTCCCTCCATCCCTATCTCTCCCTATCTCTCCCCTCTCTCTCTCACTTAGATCTATCACCTTCTTTCTCTCTAACTCTTGCCCCCTTTATATCTCCCTCTCCCTATTCCTCTTCCCCCTCCTCTCCCTCTCTATCTATATATCATTACCCATATCTATCTACCTCTATCTTTGTATCCATCTATATCTATTTATATCTCCCTCTATCTTCTTATCTTATATCTCTATCACTCTAGATCTCTCTATCTCTCCCTCTCCTATATCTCTTTATCTCTTCATCTCTAGATCTCTCCCTCTATCTCTATTCCTACTTCCATGCATCTCTCTATCTTTATCTCTCCTACCTCTCTATCTCTCTATCTATTTATATACCACTCTCTCCATATATCTTCATCTATCCCTCTATCTTCCTCTCTCTCTCTCTATCTCCCTCTCTCCCCCCCCTCCCTCTTTATAGACCTATCTCTCCCACTCACCCACTCCCTCCCTCTCTCTATCCATATGTTTCCATACCTCTATCTCCCTATCTCTCTATCTCTCTCCCTATCCCTCTTTATCTTTCTATATCTACCTTTATCAATGTCTCTCCCTATCTCCCTCTCCCTCTCCCTCCTCTCTCTTTATCCATATCTTTTTATACCTCTATATCCTTATCTCTAGATCTATATTCCTATCCTTCTCTATCTATCTATATCTCCCTTTATTTATATCTCACCATTTCTCTCTCTCTCTCTCTCTCTCTCTCTCTCTCTTTATATACAGAGAGCTATCTCTATATATATATATATAGAAACTATCTCTCTCTCTCTCTCTCTATATATATAGAGAGAGAGATATCTATCTATCTATCCCTCCTTTCATCTATCCCTCTCCCTCTTTAGACCTATCTATCCCTCTCTCTTCCTCTACCTCTCCCTCTCTCTCTCTCTCTTCCCATATTTCCCCATCTTTCCCTCTTTCTCTCTCCCTCTCTCCATATCTCTCTCTCTCCAACTCCATTTTTCTATCTCACTTCTCTCTATCTCTATCCCTATCTCTCTCTATCTTAAAATATCTCCCTCTCCCTCTCTCTATATATTGAGATAACTCTCTCTCTCTCTCTCTATATATATATATATACATATACACACACACACACACCTCTCTTTATCATCCTTTCCTTCCCCCCTCACTCTCTATCTCCCCCTCACTCTTTCTCTCCCCATATTTCCCTATCTCTCCCTCTCTTCATCTTTATTTTTTTTATCTCTACTTCTCTCTATATCACCTCCCTCTATCCCTCTAGATATATTTCTATCACTCCCTCTCTCCTATTTATCTATCTATATTGAGTTATCTCTCCCTCTCTACCCCTCTCTATTCCTATCTCTATCTCTATTTATCATGCTCTGTCTCTCGGGTAAGTGCACAAAGTTGAGTCCACGAAATGTGGAAGTTTTTTGCCTTAGCCAAAAAATTGAAATTGGCATCGACAAAACGGGATCCCGTTTCTCGTCGGACTCCGAACCAAAGGAGACGGAATGGGATCCTGATTTTTAATAAACAAGATCCCGATTTGTAAAACACGGGATCCCAATTTATAAATAACGGGATCCCGAGTTATGTAAATCGGGATCCCGTTTCATACTGTTATTTTTTTTTAAAAAAAAAATAGCAGTTTTCACTTCTGCGAACGGGACCCCGAGTGGCTTGGCGACAACGACCTCAACACCAAGTACAGGTACCCCACTTCTTCGCATTTTTTTGGTTTGAATTGAAATTTTAAAAGAAATATGTTAATTTAGCATTTTTTTTTTCAATTTATGTCACGTTTTAATTATTTTTTTAATTGTTATATTAGAATTCAATAGTTGTCAAATTAGATGAAAACTTGCAATGAAATTTAAACGTTTTTTAATAAAATTGAGAAAAAAACCTTGAATTGTGTTTTAGAAACAAATTTTAACTTTTAAATCTTAAATTGTTCGATTAAACCCCAAAAAAATTGATTTTGAAAACCCTAATTGAAACAAAACAAAAAAATTTGCATTTCAAAACCCTAGAGATCGAAATGAAATAAAACATCGCATTTACAAATCCACATCGAGCTTTTTGAAACCCTAAATTCAAATCAAACGAAAAAAATTGAATTTGAAAACCCTAGTTTGAATTGAAACGAAAAAATTCATTAAAAACCCTAATTGTTTAAAACTGAAACCCTAAATTGAATTGGAACAAAATTTTTTGTTAAAACCCTAAGTTTGCTAAACCCTAGACCCTAAACTGTAAAATCTAAACCCATAATACTAAAGCATTTGAAATTTATGAACCCTAGACCCTAATCTTTCATTGGACATACCTAAAATTATGTAGGTTCAATGTCAAGAATGGGTCTATTTGGTAGATTTATGAAAACTATTTTGAATATCTAGAATGCCATAGAAGTATAATTATAGCAATTCCAATTGGAAACACTTCCAGATACATATATATCCTAGATAATAATCCACCCATCCTCAATCATAATGGATTATTTGGCAATTAAGAGAGATTCAATTTAACCATAAAATTACCTATATTTTGATACTATATAGATTTATGTGGAAGGATAGAAATGCATCAATATGTTTTGTGCCATATTTTATGAATATTAATATTTAAGAAAAATCTAGATAAGATTGACCTAAGTAGATGATTTATGTAAGGGCTTTTTAGTGAACAAGTGACACACCATGGAGATAGGGATGGTATTTAAATTCTTATTTATAAATATAGTGTACCCCCTTTAAATTTGTATTTGGTTTTTATAATGAGTTGAAATTATCAATGTGTTACATAAAAGAAATTTGTGCTTAGATATATTTAAATTAGATAATAAAGATATAGTTATATAAAATAGGGAATCCAACATGAGGAATAAACCTTTAATGTGCCATTGTGTACATCTAATTTATGCCAATGATTTAGTAAGAGTGATCGTCTAAGAGGATGAAATTTAAGCCTTGAAAAATTGTAAGATCTAACACTATTTTAATGTAGTTTTATATGTGTGTACATGTCCACTATGTTTTTTGAGTTTATGTTAATGTAAGATAAGGAGGATTGGTGGATATATTTGAAATCTAAAGAAAAAACAAAAATGATGTGAATATATAGATATACATTTGTAAAATGATTCTTTAACTTATCTATATTAAACATTGTATATTATCTCTATATTACTATCATGGCTTGATTTTCATTATATCTACTAAATGTTGCTATATTTATTCATTGTTGTAATTAAATTATAGGGCTCAATGTGTAATCTATTTTACATCAAATTTTATAGTAGACTTATAATCCTAGAATGTTTGTAAATTTAATAGCTAACAAATAACTTGATAGGTGCAACTAAAAACCAAAAAATGTGGTTTGATTTATCTCCATTAGGCTGGAAAGCTAAAAAATCTACTGGGTTTATCCCTATTAGGTTGAAAACCCAAAAGTGTAGCTTAATAAACTTACAAGTGGTGAAAACTCACAAAAGCACTAGAAACTAATATTTGCAAAACTACCCTTGACATATCAAAAAAAGCCAAAGGTCGCCATATGTCATACCTGTATAGGTTGTATAGTTATATTAGATACCTTATAGTATCTCCTATTGGTTAAATATGTTTGAAGATGACATTAGCGACACATCCCTACATTTATATGAGATATATTATTAACATGTCGTGTTACACATATGCTAAGATACTCAAATATGGATAAGCAGAACTAGGGAATATATATTAGAAGATAAAGATATACTAAGCTATCCAATATTATATTTTTGTACTTAGTGTAGAAGAGAAATTCTAGACCAAGAATGCAAGTGCAAACTCAATACTCTACTTCTAATGAAAGGTAAATAAAATAATGAAAGATTAGAGAAGCATAATATGTTCCATAACATTATTTTATGGCTCTAAATGTATGTGTTGAAGTTGCTCTTTGGTTCTCTAATGTGATAACATATACATACAAATTTTATCATATGGAAACATTTGGGGATGTCATTATTTTATAGAGTTGAGGGGAAAGGAATGGAGGCCTAGGTTTTTTTGGAATCGAGGACTAGAATTTCATGAGAGAATTTTTGAATTTGAATTTGAGAGGGAAGAGAGAATTAAATGTAGGTGGTTGGGTTGATGGAGGGCTTGTGTTGACTTGATTAGGTAGATGGGAATAATTGAATGCTAATTTGAATTTGGATTGAAGGTCTAAGTTGGAAATGAATGGCTATGATTAGTCTAATTGATTTGATGGCTAGGATAGATTATTAATTTCATTTTAGATTTGATGAAGTGGAAGTAAGTTACATTAGTTTGAGTTTGGATTGGTGATTTGGAATTATTTTAATTTTAAGCTATGGATGTGACATGATTATCCCTTTAATGGTTGATTAAAAGTTAGGATTTGGGGATTTTAGCTAATTAAATAATAAACTCTAAAGTCTAAACCGTAAACCCTAAAGCCATCATTTTTTCTTAGGCTCTTAATGAAATTTGGTTGTCTTAGGCAACTCCACCAAATTTCATTACCTTATGCCATGTAATTGTTTCCTAGGATCTTGCAGCATGTAGATCCCCTTAAGCTATCCCATTACCTTAAACCCTAAACTCTAAAGTCTAAACCCTAAACCCTAAACCCATCATTTTTTCTTTAAAGGCTCTTATTGAAATTTGGTTGCCTTGGGCAACTTCACCAAATTTTATTCATTTGAGCCATGCCATTTTCCTAGGACCTCATTTTAGATCGAACTCTTTAAGCCATCCTGTCACCCTAAATCGTAATTCAATTTCTTAAGGGGTTCCAATATGACATTTCTTAAGAGGATCAAAGAAGTTCTTAAAATTTGGTGATCAAAGTTGCCCAAGGCCCAACCAAATTTAACAATAATAAGATCCTGCAAGATTATACAATATCAATTTAGTTAGTTGTATTTTCATTCAAATAACATGTGCCTTAGACATATAAATGAGGCTTACATATAATTTTATCATTTGTATTCAATTATTTAAGGCCATTTATATTGAATGGTTTAACTTGGTACTTCCTAAACATGTATCTTACATCTTGAAATTACAAATCTAATGCAGGTTCACTCATATCTTGAAGATCTCATGGATCCATTCAATAATATTCGCAATCCACCTCCACGCCATCCATCTCCAACACCTTCACCTCCACCTCCGCCCACTCCACTCCTCAGAATCCACCCACCACCAACTCAACAGCATGCTCGCTTTGCAAGTACGTAAATCAATGCTTCAAGAAACCATCCAAGATCAAATCAACATTATTCAAAATGAAGAATGTGTCGCGACCTTCCAGGAGGGATGTTCTGCATCTAGGATGCAAACCCTGCTGGATGCCGTGGCTATGGATGGGATCGTGATGAGCATCGACAATGGCTAGAGGAGGAGAACTCCTAATTTTGAAAAGGGAAACACAAAGAAATGAATATCTATGAGAGCCATAATAAATATAAATTAAAAACAATGATCTTAAAATAGTTATGAATTTTATAAATTTGGTGAACGATGGATGGCTTTGTGTATGAATTTATAAATTTGGTTCCAAATGGATATTATTTTTAAGGATGAATTTATGATTTTGGTTCTATATGGATATTTTAGTGACATGGATTTGTGAAGTTGGTGGAATTTATGAACTTATAATGAATAGTATATAATAGTATATATTTAATGACTATCTATTAGATCATGATTTCTCCTGCTGAAAAATTGTGTGTGTGTTAAAGACATAAAATGAGATTTTGTGAATGTTTCAAGTTTATTGTTTAGTATGTATGTGCATGTATTAAAATTTTGCATAATAGTTCTTAAATTTTGAAATTTGTATATGTATGTATGTATAGTTTAGTTTAATGATTTGTACGCATGCAAATTATGCATCGTATTTTTTATTTTAAATGTACATGTACATACATTTAATTTTTAATTTTGTATGGACATGCTCTTGAATTGAACAATCAATGTATATATATGTGCATTTCAATTAAATATATGAGAGCTTAATATATATGTTGCTCATCCTATTTCAATTAAATATATCATCTTAATTTTTGTATGCACATGGGTCCTATTTTGTATGATTTTAAATGCAGGTGCACATTATATCAAGCATATATCATGGATGATTTTAACATTGATGATATCATCAACCCACCACCTGAGCCACAACCATATCTGCCTCCCTCCCCCCCTCCACCTCCACCTCCACCTCCACCTCCCCCTCCCTCTCCCCCTCCCCCTCCCCCTCATATGCCACCTCCAGCACCTATGGCATCTGATGAGGTTCACTTGAGAGCACGAATAAATGATCAAGTCACATCCTTACAGACACAAATCAATGCTATGCAGAGTCAAGCATTGATTGCTCCACATGTGAGACGTTTTGCATCTGTAATGAAAAATGTTGTTGATTCCATTAGGATGATCAATTTTGATCTTGATAGGCATCGATGAGAGAGAGAACAAATGAGACAATTTTATTCTGATGGTCTCTCTTATAAACAAATATTAGACCTTAAAATAACAAAATCCCATCTAGCCCCCTACTTTCTTGACCCCGTTACCCGACAACCCATTCCACCCAACAAATCTAGAATATCCATGAGGTGGTGCTGTGACATCCGCAAGCAGATGATTGCACATTTTTGGGATCGATGGTATATGGTTTTGATAGTCCCCACATGCTAATTGGGAGTTCCCATTGTATTTTTTAAGAAAACTGTATGTAGAGTTTGTTTTGGGGCAAAGCCCAATTATTTTGATTTTAGATCATTTCAGGGTGTTGGTGGTGGCATGCCACAACAGAGATTAGGGGCAAGGGTTGATCCTCAATGCCCCGTGCATGTGCAACCCCTTGTTGTTGCTCCCGGTCCTCCCATTCCTGCACCTGTACATCATCAAGCTCTGGTCTGAACATTAGGTTCCCTTAGTACACTCTAAGAGACCTTGATCGCAAGACTTCAAGGAGAAGCAGTGGGGAGAATAGAGATGATGATGATGGAGGAGTTTTTTTATGGAGCCGGGTCCGCACTGCCTGCTAGAGTGCCCAGACCCATCCCCATATATGTACCAGTTGTCATCAAGTGTGTTATGGACCTGATCAGGCTACACCCAGCTTTAGGTGGGATGTGGAGATTCTCGTGGTTCATCCGGTTGCATCAGCTCATTTGTAGAGTTCCTCAGAAGTAACATCACCCTGAGGACACTACGACACAGGTATAAATATGCATCTAGATGTACGAACTCATTTTATAATATTTTTTATGGTTGTATATATCAAAGAAAAGTTTGCAATACATTTTAACAATCATTTTTTTTGGTGTACAGATGACACTTTCGATGTAAGGGCAATCATCTGTACCATGAGTACATATATCGACACCAGTCATACTTGGCAACCCTTATGGGGTATTTTGATTTTAATTTTTAAAATTATATATGAAATCATAAATTATTTAACTTGAGTTTTAAATTTATAATTGAATCACATATATGTTTCAAATATTCATGTTGGTTTAGGTGAGTCAATCTACATCCACGTCGATTCCTCCTGAGGGATTGTCAAGCACTCCTCCACTATCG
>VDFB02196217.1:0-12246 GCA_007258455.2 Sequoia sempervirens | reverse complement strand
TAATTTGTGATTCTGTTCTATACATGTATTCATGTTTGCTCCATGCTTCGTATCTTGTATGCATTTATATTCAACATGAATGCTCTGTGAATAACTTCCTGATGTATCTTTCATGATTGGTGTGTTTTCAGCATGTCTGCTTCATTCTCATGCGTACTATGGTTGACAAGCGTATGCTTTATATGTTCAAGTATATATTTCTAATTGAACGTGTTTACTTCTTCAAGTGTATTTGCATACCTTGAGAGTATTAAGTGCCTTACTTATATTTCCTAAGTGTGTTTATTATATCTTGCGAGTGATTATGTGTTTGCTATATGTTTGATGTACCTTTAGCATGATTATTTCATGTGTGATCAATTCATGTTTGTCAAGATTCTTCATACATGAGTGCCTCTTAATGCCTTGAATTTTCATCGAATTGGGACTTATATGTCTGCCATTGTTTTCTTATACGTTGTATGTTACTGGCTTCATTACTGATGTGATTGTGGCTTACAATATCTCATGTGCATACCTTGTGACTGTTTCATGTATGATAATTTCCCCATGTATGGTATGTATCCAACATGAGTGGTTATATGTGTTGATTGAAATATTTTCTCTATATCTGATATGAATTCCACATGTGTGATCGATGTGAATGCACGTGTATGATTCTTGCTTTGTATAAGGGTATGACTGTATATGTATTCAGGTGTGCACTCTATGTCGTATGTGTATACATCCTGCCATGCATATATGCTTGTGTCTTGTAACTATGCTTCGTATTTGTGTGTATTTATGTTTGACATGTACTCATATGTATAATCCACGCTTTATATGTACTCGTGTGGGTGATTCATGTCTTATCTTATGTTTTGTATACTTTGTGTTTTCGTAATTCATGCCTTATATGTATCGTTGTATTTGTTGAGTGTATCTTCGAGCATTCTTATGCCTATGTTCTTTATGTATGATCATCTCGTGCTGTACGTATATTCAAATGAATGCTCTTTATTGTGTATTTGTGCATATATTTGAGTGTACTTGAATGCTCTATGTAATGACTAATTGTCTCTCGCTCTATGATGCAATTCCTATATGTATGCTAGTGTTTGATTCATGCCTCCTATGTATTTGAGTGCCTTCAAGTGAATACTTTGTGGTTTACATTATGATTTGTGTGTGATCATGTGTGAATACCTTCTCTCTTACTTGTATTCATGGGTATATCTTGCAACTTGTGTGCATTCACACTATGCGACTTATGTGTATTTATGAATATACTTTGTAACCCTAATTTATTCGATCTATACTGCGGTATTTTATGCTTGATGTAGTCTTCAAACAAGATTACTCCATGGTGTCTATGATAAAGATTAATTAAAAATTTTGTTTGTCAAACTACCTCTTGAGTTTGACAAGTTGTAAACCATTGAAACAAGAAGATGTTTTCGTAATTGCTTGAGGACAAGCAATCTTGGGTGAGGAGGAATGTCATGTCCCTTAAATTATAACGCCAAATATGAAATATTGAGACAAAAATAAATAAACCAAATATCAAAATAATAACGATGTCTCAAATAAATAAAATAAATAACAAAACATATATATATATATATATATAAGTAATTTTTATTATAATTATAAAGATAATATTAAAATATTAACAATTATTATAATCATTTATTATAATGATACTATGATATAAATATAAATATAAATAAAGATATTATAATAGATAATGTTATAATTATATTTAATCTCTATTTATCTCCTATATGATAAACTAATAAATACATACTTCCACAAGAAAGAAGTAAAAAGATAAAATAAAAATAAAGTCAATTACGAAAGAAGCTGACCCTTATTCGGTTCCAAACAAAATGCATATGGAAGGTGATGACCCTTTTAAAGAAACGTATCTCTTCATGGAGATATAATAAATATAATTGGTGAATAGAGGTGCGGAGGACATGGAATAAAGAGGAAGAATCTATTCCTGACAAGGGAATCGATGAGGAAGTATTGAACACAGAAGGAAACGTGACTGCATAAGAAAATCGTAATCTGGAACAGGAATACATCTGGTTTATATTCAGAAATAAAAAAAGACATGGAAAACACAGATCGGTGAAGGAAGTAATATTACTTCTGTTGCAACACAGATTCGTAAGTAATGTATTTTTGGTGGTAGGAACCATATGAGGAAAATAGGAGATAAAAAAGGCATATAAGAGAGAGGCACGGGCTACTAACAAGACAAAAGGTAAGTCATTTCTGTTATTAAATAAATAACCACCAATTATGTTGAAAACTATTCAAGAGTAAGTAAAGATAATAGATGAGTGAATTAGGAATGTAGTAATAGTTGGAGTTTAATATATATATTTATATGATAAATAAAAATATATAAAATATAATATGTTTTCTATATATAATTCATACGTTGGTAAATATATTTTGTGGTAATGGATAATTATATATATTCAAGTATATATATATATATATATATATAGGATAGGTGGTGGGCATATACAATATATACATATAGTATATATAATATGTTATTTACGATTATTCAATAATGATGCTTGCAGCAATTATTAAGCCTTATAGATGATGACTCCATTTATTCATTATAATGTTAAAACGGTATAATAGAATTCCATCTATGGGATCTCGAAAGATGTTTAATATTTAATGTACTCATGAAATATATTATAGAGGCATCAGTCAGAGTAAGTAATAGAGAGGAAATGAGTAACCGTTTGACAAGAATGAAACATTTGTATCATCTTTGATCTTATTAGATATTATCATTGAAACTTATTGATCTTTAACATTTCTAATGTCTCTTTGAGATACACTTTGAGTGCAAGATTCAGATTTAAATACCTCCACAAAAAGGGGTCATTACATGCACTGCAAGACACATGTTAAGGATATAGACCATAATCAGCGCTTAATGTTGGTGTTGCATATGCTCTTAATTATTTACTAAGACAAACACATTTATGATCTTAATTATTGCCCAAGTCAAAAGCATATTAATTGCTGAAGTCCTATGGTTAATGCAACATTAAGTTTAAAATTCAAGGGACAAAGCCAACCCCTTCTCATTGCCACCACTCTTGAGGGAATAAAGGTTAAAATAAATAAATTGTGATTAAAGCCGACTTCAAGGAAAATTAAAATAAATTAAGGCCAACTTGAAATGGAATAGTCGACTCTTTTGGTGAAGAGAAATAAAGAGATATAAATAGAAGATGAATGGAGTATTATGAAAGCAAGTTATTAAATGAAATACCATATGAATAAAAGCAGAAATGGCACAAAGATAAATATGAATTCAGATGCGTAAGGTAAAATTAATCTAAGAAAGATCTACAGCAGTATAGATCAGAATTTTGTGGAAAGAAAAAAAATGCTAGTGAGGAGCAGTGATGATGTTATAAAGGGTGTGAAGCAATAAAAGGAATATTTCTGATTTTTAGCAAAGAGAGGGAGCAAAAGATAAAGAATAAAACTGATTTATTTTGAGAAGATATTATGATGAATAAATAAAGAAGTGATTTTGTTTAATTAAAGGCAGCAATTAAGTCTAACAAAAGGATATATTATTTTATGAAAGTCACCTCTTTTGCCGAAGAACACATCCCTCCATGAAGTTGCAATGGAAGATATGTGGAATTAGAAGCGCAACAATTCCAATGAATTATGCGAATAAAAAGGAGATCCAAAGAAAAAAATATGAAGTGTAATTCAGATTTATAGCAGAATATATGAAGACAGTATTGATGTTGTGTTGTAAAGAAAAGAATTTTAATGATAAATTTTCTGGGTAAAAGAGCAGATTGTAAAGTGAATTTGAGCAGATGGTAAGGCAGAAAATTATGCCATGATTGTGATCATTTGTGTGAAAAGAATTGGTGCATAGATTGGATCAGATTTGTGAGAGATATTGTGCATGATAGTGATCAGATTTGAAAGGAAGATTGTGCATGACTGTAATCAAATTTGTGAAAGAAGGTAATTGTGTGGATAGTGATCAGATTTGGAAGAAGGATATTGTGCGAGAGGAAGATCTTGTGAAGAAGCATACTATATCAGCCATTGAAGGATTAAGAGGTTGGAGCGTCTTGCTGGGTTGGAGCTCAGTTTGTGTGGGGGGTTGAAGCCTCCAATAAATTGGAGCCTATATTTCTGTCAAGTGGAGATTGGAGTCTCTAGTAGGTTGGTGCCTACAAGAAGAAGAAGAAGATTGATTTATAATATATATAAGCAATATTGTGACGTGGTTTTCTCCCGAATGGGTTTCCACATAAATCATGTGTTCTCATTGTGTACATAATTGCTAGACCTTGCATATGTGTAGTTGATGTATTTAATTGAGTTTGAAAAATAAAAGATTGATAGATACCGATTCAAACCCCTTCTCAGTATCAGTGTGTGCTCATCACTATTGTTAGATCATTCCACCCTCATTTCCTTTGTAGGGAGGAAGAAATACTAAAAGTAGAAGTTCAAGTTCCTATGATGAATGAAATTATTGCATGTTATGCTGAATACAGAGCTCTACCCATAGAAATTTAGGCTGAAATGACTCTTATAAACTTCATAAATTTGAAGGAAACAAGAAATGGCCCAAGATCTAAATCAGGGCCTCAAGCAAATTAGAGAGATATTCAATATGCATCAAAGTTGACACTTTCTACTTTTGATGGCTCAAACAAGTGTACAGTTTGGAATTGAATACAAAAACTAGACACATGTTGTAATATCCCTTGCCTAATCTGACCTCAAACTGCTGATTAGAGGCTCAAGGAATATCATCAAACACTTTGCATACAACCTTTTTACTTGCTGTTTCTGTGTTTCAGTCTGATTATGCTTGCTTGAAATGATGTCAGTCATCGCGTCCCCGCATGCAGCACGCGAACGTGGGGTTGGCCTATCATGAGACCCTCGTCGGCTGACTGAGTGGTTAGAGGGTCGTTTCGGCGCTTGGCTCAGCGTCTGATTGGCAGTTTTGATTGATTGGCTTTCGTTCGGGCTCATTCGGAGACCTTTTGCAGAATTGCTATTTTTAGCAGTTCCTGGCAGGCAGAGTGGGACCACTGCTATTTTTAGCAGTTTGAGATTGGCAGCATCCGGAATCACTTCTGAGTTCGTCAGCATCAGACGGATCGGTAATCGGATGATTTATGAGGAAGATATTAATATTTAATTATATTGATTAAATATTAATTATTTAATGTTTATAATATAAAGTTATAATTTAAAATTATAACTTAAGTCATCTGCTTTGAGGGGGTGCGCCCAACATCAGGAAAGGGGCCATTTCGCATATTAAATTTATAATTTAATATTTGCCTGAGACTTTTGCAAATAAAAGAATTAAAAGTTGAAATATATTAAATTTCCCTATTATTAAGGAAATCGCACTTTTGTGCAATAAAGGGGTTTTGCATCGGGTAAATGTTTACTATTACGCTTGATGAATTAAAATAGCCATTTTGCCAGAGGACGAAGACCTTAGGGTTTGAGTTCGATATTCGTTGGAGAACGAGCCATCTCCATTGAATCAGTTCAGAGGGTGTGAGATATCACCCGATTTACTGCCAGCAGAGGTTTTCTCAATCAGAGTAAATCACAGAGCTTCAGAGGAATTAATATCTTCAGGGTTTTCTTCAGAGTTATCTTCAGAGTTTTCTTCAGAGTTTATATTCAGAGCATTTACATCCATTGGGCGTCTATATTCAAGATATCCAGAAGAGCCGTACTTTTTAATTAATGCTGCTGCTGCAGCCGTACTATTTACTCACAGCCGTACAGCTGCAAGTTTCCTAAAGATTGAAAACTCAAAGCCTTTGCCAGGGATTTGATCCTGAGTTAATCTATTCATTAAGGCGCCTTAATACTGAGATTCAAACATTGATTTGAAGGAGGCCGTACATCATTAATTGCTGATTTCGTGACAGCTCGCACTCTTTGCCGTAGGCCGCATAACTGGCCCTGAGCCGCATCACTGCATCAGCCCCTTTGTCTCAGGATTCGGGCCAGACCAACTAAGGCGTCAGTCCAGGCCGCAGAGATTTGCCGTGACTAGAGGAATAGTGAACATTTATTGCAGCCGTACCTTTTCATCATCATTTATGGCGGCTGAAATCAGGTTCCTTAAATATTGAAATTTCATTGTTTTATCCATTGCATGTATCTGGGTATTTTGTAAATCTATAGAGATGATCAAATAAAGATACTGGCATCCATATTCTATCTATTTTAGCTATTATTTATTGAATTTATTTCACTTATTGCAAAGCTTCATTTCTATTTATATTGCATCAAAAATTCTAAAACGTTTCAAAAAACCCAAAAACTTTAAAACTCTAAAACAATCGACACAGAGATTTCAGGAAACTAGGTTTCTACGAAGGTATCGTGAGCTAAACTCGCCATCCCCGGGAGGGTTTAGAAATAGCCTCGGCAAAATTTAACAGCTTAGGGTTTCACTGTGCATTGACATTTATTCAGCACTTTTGGCTGATAGGCACTGTGGTTTGATCCGCGCCCTGCAATCATGTATTTACGTGCATTACGTGACTCGAGAACAAATTTCTGATCTTAGAACGACTCCTTACAATACCGCAGGACCTAACCGTGCGGAGGTCTTGCATGCACTCAGAGAACTTAGTGCAGGTCAACGACGGTCAAATGGTGTATTGCAGCAGGTGGCAGTTGCACTTCAGAGACTAGATACTCCGAGGAGATCGTCACCACCTGGTGACGATGACAGAAGTGTTACAGGTTCGCGGAGAGCTCCTAGGTCAGTGTCACGGACAGCGGATAGGCCTACGAGGCCCACCTTCACGAGACAGGAGCCCGTTGAGGATATACCAGGTGAAAGGTATGAGGGTTTGTTCGCCGGCACACTTAGGGCAGCGAACAACGAGTGGCAGTTAGAAGCACCTGAGATTAGTGGGAGGATTAACATTGACAGGACACCGCAGAGCACAGATGGAGAAGTGATTAGCATGTTTCGGGAGTATAGCAATCTACCTCAGAAGATTAAAGAGAAACTTTCTTTCGTGAGTTACGTGGATGTGCACCCGAGTCTTTGCCATAAGACGGAGTTCGAAAAACAGAGATATCTCACTACAGCTCGTGAGTTGTTTACACCTGGGAAAGATAGAGAATCTACATCTGATGATTGTACAATTCTTCATGAGAGTGATTTGATATCTTCAGTCTCTTGTGAAGTAGGCAGAAATTTGTGTGATGAATTTGATCGAAGTGTGTATTTGATCCATAAGCACACTAGCACAACTTCGGGTAATGGCTTACCTACATCGTCTTTGCAGGAGGTGACTCAAGAAATTTCTGCCCTAAAAGCCACTTCTGATTTTTATAACAGCGATGGTGAAACTTTGCGTGAGCATGATATAACCGCTGTTTCAGAGGTGCAAAGTAACTCTATGGAGTCGTCACGTGAAGAGATTCCAGAGTTGGGTACTACAGATGCAGTTGGTATTGAGGATTTATGTTATGACGAGTCTGATTTTCCGGATCAGACCTTTGAAAACCAGCTAGAGGATTCGTATGTTGACACGGAATCCCAGGATCATGCGTTGGATGAGCATGCAGTCACTGTCGGAGTAGAATCGTGTGAGGATACTGTCAGACCAGCAACTTCTACCGTACCAGTTGAGCCATCCTTCGAGGTACAGAGCAGCAGTACCTTAGATGTTGAGGTGTGCATGGTTGAGAGCACACACGATGCTGCAGATCATGAGGAGAGTGATGACGGATCAGCGTCATATCATAGTGCATATGGTGAACCGGAAATCTTGTATGGGGGTCGTGAGTTTCAGAATCCTCATCATTTGGTTGGGCAACTACATGTGGATGACACTATGATTACTACCGCCCTTGAGCATTTTGACGTTGCTCGTCAGATGTTGACTACCTACAGTAGGAGTCCTTCGACAGATGAGCACAGTGATAGAGGTTTTTCCCTTGCAGTGATACATGCACTCCGAGAAGCAATTGGAACGATGAAACAAAACTATCTAAAACTACTAGCAGACAGAGATTTCCTTCTCGAGTGGGATTGCCTTTGTTATGATGCATGGCGGGGAAAAGAGGAGCGGATCGATGAGCTCACTCATGAGCTTGAGGTGACTGCGAATTCATTGCAGAGCACCCAGTTGGCTCTTCGGGAGTCACAGTTACAGATTGAGAGGCTTACCGTGGCGTTGAGGTTAGCACCGTCTTCACCACCTTTGGACATCGTGCAGTCTTGCATGGCAGTGGTTGGTGAGGAGTATACACCCATGGTTCATAGCAGTGTAGGAGATGTTGAGGATGAGGTTACCTCCATCTCGGTCACAGGATCAGTTGATACAGATAGGATGAGTGCACTCGATGAGAGTTGCAGTGAGCCACGCATTGCACCCGGTTCTCATGAGACTAGTCCCGCGATAGGTGATGCAGGGCAGACAGTTGATAGTTCCTGTGACATGGTTGTTGATACACTGGAGAGTTGTGTGACAACCCTTGATACTTGTCCATCTTCACAGCAGATATTCAGAGTCTCATCCAGTTGGGAGATTGGTACTTGTGTTGATTTGTTTCCCTCTCCCGGAAGCAAATCACTCTTTTCATTTGATACAGTTGACTATGGTCGGCAGCTCGTTGAGCCTAGTCAGGAGTACAACTCAGTTTATTATTCCAGCGATTCAGAGATGGATGATTCCGATCAGGATAGCGTGATTGTGCAGTTTGTAAACAATCCATTGTTTGAATTTGATGGTGGGGTGATCTATGATAACCCACTCTTCTAGTTGGACGCCGATAGTACTCTTGACATTAGTTCTGAGTTGGGTGATGATCGTAGTGTTTGGGATTGTTGCAGTGCATCGCAATTCCAAACCAAACTCACATAGGAGTTCAATGAGGTGTACACGGTGAGGAGTGCTTACAGTTTTGTCTTTGATCCACCTGTACATGATTCGATGCACCATGCTTGTGCACAGGGTGATTCTCTCGGTTCAGTTGAGGGGAGTATTTCCTTATTGTGTGCAGAGTTACCATCTTCACAAGATGGGATTAGCAGACGCAGGTACTTGACTCAGCAGTTTGCGGAGTATTACTTGCAGGGGCAGCAGTCAGTCATCTATCATGCCGATATGTATTCGTCAGGGCTTGATACGGCTATGTTGCAGATTTTTCATACAGGTGCATGGTTACAGGGCGACTATGGTGTTAGTTGGCATGATGGCACGGACAGTTATTACATCCATGAGGGTTTAGCAGAGGACAGGGAGAGATTCAGGGTAGTAGATGCTTCTAGTAGCTTTTATCTCTGCATGACGGATGGACGTAGATTTATATTGTATTGGGATCACGGTGGAGACAGTGTTGGCACCGAGTTGTGGGTGGGTCCCAGTGATTTACTTCACTATTCTCAGCATGGTGAGGTTGGAGGCAGTAGAGCGCAGTGGCAGCCTGAGGAGGACCGTCACGACAGACTCTTACGCTGGGTTTGGGATCCAGGCATTGATTGCGCAGTTGAGTTTGATGCCGCTACAGGAGATAGTTCGAGATGTGTGGGACATTTCACAGTTTGCTTTTTGGGGCCTTCCGAGGAGTTTGTTTGCAGTTGAGATTGCTTGGGGTCAAGCAATTTTAGGGAGGGCGGACTGTCATGTCCCCGTTTTTTTGGCGAGCATCAGTAAACGTGAGGTTGGCCTATCATGAGACCCTCGTCGGCTGACTGAGTGGTTAGAGGGTCGTTTCGGCGCTTGGCTCAGCGTCTGATTGGCAGTTTTGATTGATTGGCTTTCGTTCGGGCTCATTCGGAGACCTTTTTGCAGAATTGCTATTTTTAGCAGTTCCTGGCAGGCAGAGTGGGACCACTGCTATTTTTAGCAGTTGAGATTGGCAGCATCCGGAATCACTTCTGAGTTCGTCAGCATCAGACGGATCGGTAATCGGATGATTTATGAGGAAGATATTAATATTTAATTATATTGATTAAATATTAATTATTTAATGTTTATAATATAAAGTTATAATTTAAAATTATAACTTAAGTCATCTTCTTTGAGGGGTGCGCCCAACATCAGGAAAGGGGCCATTTCGCATATTAAATTTACAATTTAATATTTGCCTGAGACTTTTGCAAATAAAAGAATTAAAAGTTGAAATATATTAAATTTCCCTATTATTAAGGAAATCACACTTTTGTGCAATAAAGGGGTTTTGCATTGGTAAATGAGCTATTATGACATTTTTGAGAAACAGGAATTGATCAAGTTTTGCCAGAGCACTGAGACTTTAGGGTTTCATCTCGAAATCGTCGGGGAACGAGCCATCTCCTTCGAATCAGTTCAGAGGGTGTGAGATATCACCCGATGCATCACAAGCAGAGGTTTTCTAATCGAGTAAATCATGTGAGCTTCAGAGGAATTATCTTCGTGGTTTTTCGTGAGTTATTCGTGAGTTTTCGTGAAGCTTATATTCAAGAGCATTTACATCCATTGGGCGCCTATATTCACAAGATAATCCGTAAGAGCCGCATATTTATCTACTGCCGCCGCTACCGGTGACTATTTGCTCACAGCCGTACAGCTGCAAGTTTCCTAAAGATTGAAAACTCAGAGCCTTTGCCAGGGATTTGATCCTGAGTTAATCTATTCATTAAGGCGCCTTAATACTGAGATTCAAACATTGATTTGAAGGAGGCCGTACATCATTAATTGCTGATTTCAGACAGGCCGTACCTTGCTGCAGGGCCGTACAATCTGTCCTTGAGCCGTACTTACCAGATCAAGAGAAACGCCCTTTGTCTGTGATCTTCAGTTGCATCAACTAAGGCGTTGGGGGTTCCAGAAGCCAGAGAGATTGCCAGACTAGAGGAATAGTGAACATTTAATGCAGCCGTACCTTCTCATCATCATTTATGGCGGCTGAAATCAGGTTCCTTAAATATTGAAATTTCATTGTTTTATCCATTGCATGTATCTGGGTATTTTGTAAATCTATAGAGAAGATCGAATAAAGATACTGGCATCCATATTCTATCTATTTCAGAGCTATTTAATTTTTATTGAATTTATTTCAATTTATTGCAAAATGTACCTTTCATTTATTGCATCAAAATCTCAAAACGCTCAAAACCCAAAACCTTCGTGAAACCTAAAAACAATCGACACAGAGATTTCGTGGAAACTAGGCTTTTAAGATCAAATGTGATTTAAATGCTTTCAAATGATTACTAAGATGTCTAGGCAAAGAACTAAAATGCAAATGCAATTTCTTTTGTCTTTTTGAATGCATATATATGATCTCTACATGAAAAATGTGCACCTACAGCCAATTGACATTTTGTCAAATAGTTGGCATGCAAACTATTATGCAAATCAAGAGCAATATAGATATGAACATTACATCAAATATTTGGCATGCAACTTATCACTCCTTTATTGATGAACTGCCTCAATTACAATGCTGATTATGATTAGCCAACACTCTTAGCTTTACAATTTAATGTAATTTTCTGAAGTCTCAGTATAAATAGCAGCAGCAAGTAATCATACATATATGCTCAAAATGAATGCAAATAACATGTAGAACCTGATTATGAAGGCGCCTATGCTGGAGGAAGAGTAGCATCAACAAATAGGTATCAAATATTCATTCCACAAGCCAAATCGTTCCCTTTATGGTGCCGCCCCTGTTCTGATTGCTTAGCCTCAATAATAAATTAGTGAAGCCTCAATATGCCCTCCTCAAGCACCAAAATTCGTTGCCACAGCTCCTAGAGTGGAGCGCCCCCTTCCTTGGGTGAAATCGTGGGCTCCAAAGGTGGCTGCTGTTGGACTGTAAGTGCAATATCAGACCTCTGATTGGTTCCTAATGATGCCAAAACGTCCTTCTCAAGAGAGCAATTGACTTCCTCCCAAAACAAATAGCATCAGCATATTCCTCAAATCGATTCTTCTTAAATATGCAACTGTAGGTTATTCTCCAAATTGCTTCAACAAGCTGATATGAAATCTTCATCTCCAGATTTGGCCAAAGGCCACAAAATTTGCAATGTAAGCACAAATTGAAGTTCCGAGTGAAGCCCACAATCAGCAATAATTCAGCTGATATTTTACAACCTCAAAATTGCATAACCAATGAGAGATTTCGTTCCCATAGGCTTAGTAATGGCAAAAACCCTAGTTGGTTCCTCTCCAAGCAAGTTCTTCAAAA
>VDFB02196216.1:0-22837 GCA_007258455.2 Sequoia sempervirens | reverse complement strand
AAACAATACAATTGCATTTTGAGGGCTATCTTTCATTTCAAAACACAAATAAAGATGACTAAATAATTAGTCACACATAAAAATTAGACAATATGATATTAAAGTGGTTAATTAAAAAAAATGAATTGAGGGAGTGTATTGTATTATAATATAATATAATAATAATAATATATTATATTACAATACAATATATTATAATAATAAATTATAATATAATATGATATTATATAATATATATTATTATATAATATTATATTATTATTATATATATAATATATTATATAATAATATAATATAATTGTTATATTATAATATAATATTTATATTATAAAATATAATTGTTATAATATAATTTAATATTTATATTATAATATAAATATAATATTATAATATATTTAAAAGTGGGAGATTTAATTTTGAAATCAAAATCAAATGAAGTAAGGAAATGAAATAAAGAAGCGGGAAAGTGGGCGATGGTATTTGACTTTTCTAATAAAAATCATAAAAAGGTACCTATTTTCTTTAATACAATGTGAAAAATCAACCATTCAACCTAGGGTAATGAAAAAACCCTAAATCAAAAAGAAACCAAGCCCTAATCCCATTTCATTTTTCACTTGTATTTTTGGAGAAGAAACTCATTCCATTTTTCACTTGTATTTTTGGAGAAAACTTAGCACTACCATGCCTAGGTAGGGTTTGAGAATGGAATGGTGACTCATTATGTTGTTTCTGATGATTTTCTTGAAAAAAAATTCTTGCAAAGGTAAGTCTTTGGTTTTGAAACTGAAAAGTATTCTCCATTTTGAAGCATTTTATTGAGCTCACTTGGTATTTTTTTGTTGTATTTCCTTTGCTTACCATTTGTTGATATCTCTCATCTTTGTTTGAACGCCATTGGAGTATCTTTGAGGCTCATTTCTGAAGACTTTGGAGGGTGTCTCCTTTACAACAATCTTGTGTAAGTTTCATTATTCTTATCTCTTAAATTTCTATGAGAATAGGCTCAATTCGAGCTCAGTAGAGGCAATATGATAAAAACCCTTATATCTCCCTGCACAAATCTTGATGGGTTACTTTCTTTCTATAGAAAATGTAAAACTTTGCACTCTCAACTTACTATTTTCATTATTTTGAGGGCTTTCTATGTTCTAATGGTCGTGACCTTCATAGCATTCTGGATATTTTTCTTTATGTTCATTTTCTCTTCCTCATGGTTGTGTGGTAGAGACCTAATACTCAATAAAACAAACTTTTGTATACTTGACGTTTCCACAAAGGAAACTCCAAAAATTATATAAATGGCATGCCCTGAAATTCTTTCTTTAATTTTCTTTTATGCTCTTCATCCAAGTAAAGTGTCTAATTGTGAATGGGATGAATGACAGATTCGACAGGAGCAGCCAAAGTGTGTCTGAATTCCCAGAGAGCACCTTCATAACTAAGAGAATTATTATATTTATTGGAAATCTTGATTTTAATAGAGGGCTTTGTTTCAGCTTCTTTCCACTTAATATCACAACTTTTGGCATTTCCTAAAATCTCTGGCCTATTTTCATTCATTTTCAGATTTTGTTCTTGAAGTAGATTTTGTAAATAATCTAGCCTTGTATTCTTGAACCCATTTTATTCTCACAGTGCTTTCAATAATTTTGAGCGCATTCACAGCTTCATAGTGTATCTTCCATTCATGGTTGCAGTCAATAATATACATTTAAGTTTTTTAAAAGTTTTTAGTTTTTCTTAAATAATTTTATTACAATAGAATTTTAGTTATCAAGAGACATTCTAATAAATTTTTTAGTTTTTCTTAAATAATTTCATTACTAGCTTTGTTTTTTTGAATCAATCTTTCTTTTTTAGTTTTTCTTTTTCATTAGAAAAGAAAAACTAAAAAAGAAAGGTTGCTTTTATATCTAAATTAGTAATTGTTAAATTAGAAATTAAAATTTAATTTAAATTTAGAATGAAATTTAAGTTTTTAGTTTTTCTTAAATAATTTTATTACTAGCTTAGTTTTTTTGAAGCATTCTTTCTTTTTTAGTTTTTCTTTTTCATTAGAAAAGAAAAACTAAAAAAGAAAGGTTGCTTTTATATCTAAATTAGTAATTGTTAAATTAGAAATTAAAATTTAATTTAAATTTAGAATGAAATTGAAGTTTTTAGTTTTTCTTAAATAATTTTATTACAATATAATTTTAATTATCAAGAGACATTCTAATAATTTTTTTAGTTTTTCTTAAATAATTTTATTACTAGCTTAGTTTTTTTGAAGCAATATTTCTTTTTTAGTTTTTCTTTTTCATTAGAAAAGAAAAACTAAAAAAGAATGGTTGCTTTTATATCTAAATTAGTAATTGTTAAATTAGAAATTAGAATTTAATTTAAATTTAGAATGAAATTTAAGTTTTCAAGATATTGTGGTGATTCGATTTAAGAATAATACAATAATTGAATCCAAAATAGAAAAAGTAGAGATTATTTCTTTTGCAAATATATTTATTTTGCAATATCACTAATTTTATGCATTTTTTATTTATTAGACTTACTTTGATAATCTAGTAATATATTTAAGATATTACTTTGATATTTATTCTTTTGCAAATGCATTTCTTTTGCAATATCATTAATTCTATGCATTTTTATTTATTAGACTTACTCTAATGCTTATGGGTATCTGCATTTAAGATATTCATTTTTTACAACTATTTAGTAATATGTTTATGGACAGTACATAGCAAGGAGATATTGCTTTGATAAACTAGTAATATTTAAGATATCACTCTAATATTAATTATTTTGCAAATGTATTTCTTTTGTAATATCATTAATTCTATGCATTTTTATTTATTAGACTTACTCTAATGCTTATGGGTATCTACTTTTAAGATATTCATTGTTTATGCTACCTAGTAATATGTTTATTTTTTGATTGTGGATAGGTACAGAGCAAAGAGAAAATGTAAAACCAGTGCCTTACTGGATGCATTTACTGCCCATCTCATGTGCAATAGTGGCATCACTGAAGACATACATTCACACCATTTAGTTTTAGTTTTTTTTCAATTTTACAAGTATAATAAATCAGCAGTTTGCATACCGCAAAATATTTTGTATTCAAAACTCTATATATAGAGTTCTTTGTAACATATTTTATATACAGTTTGAATATATAGAGAATTATTTTCCAATGTTGTTTCAATCCCAAATTTGTTGAAGTTTTAATAACATGAGAGCTTTAAAGTTTTATATTATTCAATCACAAAAGAATTTTCTCTTGGTTTGCAATTTCATAGACTAGTTATTGTAATAGTATTCTCCAAACATAAGAGTTTACATACACATATGAAAGCATTAGTTCATAAATGACTAAATAAATGATTAACATGACTAAACCATTTCTAAATAAATGACTATATAATGACTACCATGACTAAATAAATGACCAGTTAACAATAATCAATGAATAAATTAATGACTAAATATATGAATAAATTAATGACTAAGTATATGACTAAATAAATCACTACCATGACTAAATAAATGACCAATTAACAACAATCAATGACTAAATTAATGACTAAATCAATGACTAAATCAATGACCAAATCAATGACCAATTAACAACAATCAATGACTAGAATTAATGACTAAATTAATGACCAAATGTATTAAATTAATGTGATCAAATCAATGACCAAATCAATGACTAGATAAATGACTAAAATAGTTTAGTACTAAATTTGATCCGTGAAAAAAAAATTAGTCATTTTATGTGCAATTTTTAGTAGTTTATTTAGTCATATATTATTTTTGTACTAGTGAATGTCTTTTAAAGGTGTTGAAAAGTATTGTAAAAGACTTTCACACTTCTCTAGACTTAATGGACCTATTTTCCCCTTAATTCAACATTGTAAAATATATTTAATTGCATTCTCACATTAATCTAGAAGGCTTACGAATTAAACTTGATTCTAATTTAGTGTTGTAATGTGTTTTACACATTCACATTAGATGTTGTGCCTTTCTAGGCTATGTGGACCTCATTTTAATGATGTAAAGTGTATTTAATCACACTTTTATATTGAAATTTGTGTCCCTAGCCCTAATTACCCTTTAGATCATCATTAATAGGCCCCTATGGCCCCATATTGTGCATCCTGAGGCTTAATTTGATCAAAGACTTGATGAAATAATCATATAAACTTGATTTCTTCACTCTCCAACAACCCAGCTGGAAAAGTAACCCCTGTGGGACCAAGTCACCCATCTGGGTGATTTAGTCCCATCTAGGTGGGACTAAGTCACCCAGCCTGGCGACTTAGTCCCATTTGGGCTATTTTCAAGGTATAGGTGGGAAAAATTGGATTTTAAGTTTATTTTTCCTTCATGTCGGCCTTGGGGATCAAATTAATGGGAAAATTAGATGGGTTTCCTATAAATACAAGCTTCTAAACCCTAATTCATAACCTAATCATTTAATTCATCATTCATTATCTCTTTCAAGTCAAGAAAGCTAGGGTTTTTGCATTCTAAGTTATTAAGATAGCTTTCTAAGGCATTCAAGGGCAGATTCCTCATCTATTGTTGCAAAAAATCAAGATCTATCATCATGGAAAGTTTATAACTCCATTATTTCATGCTTCATTACATTATTTCTTTATTTTGGTTTAATTACCTAAAAAGGGGTTTGACCAAGGCAAACCCCCATGCCCTAACATTCAACATTTCTCTCTTTCATTCTATGTTTGCAAATTTAGGCATCTTGAAGACTTGGAGATAATTAAAGATTAAGTTGCAAAGTTGTTGAAGAAATATCCTTATTTCCTAGGTCAAAATATCAACAAAAAGTCACCTATAGTGTCAAAAATCAGAGTTTCAGAACCAGACACCTGTCAAGAATCGAAGTGCAGACCGAGGGCTTCCATTTCCACTTTCTGATTTTTAGAAAAGCCAAAGTGGACTAAGTCACCAATAGTGGTGACTTAGTCCTAATACACCTATTTTTCATAGTTTTTTGTAGATTTGGATACCCATTTGGCTGAAACGGGCTCTGGTACAGTTTTCCAGATTTGGGACTAAGTCGCCCAGAATGGTGTAAGTGTCCCAATAGGCCAAATTTTTAGGATCAACAAAAATTTTAGTCTCCATTCTAGTCTACAACACATTTCCAGGTGTATGATTTCTTTTTTACTTTCTTGTTCTATTTTTTTTGCACTTCTATTCATCTTTCTCGGTCTTTTTGCATACATCACCGTGTTTTCAAACAAGGTGCATTTCTTTAGTTTTCATTTAATAATCAATATCTTTTGCCAATTTTATGAATTTAGGAAATTACATTTAGGAATATTTCATTCATATTTGCATTAGTATTGAGTGGAGAAATTTCCCATTTTGGCCTACCTCTCTCCTTTTAGTTGAAAAACCCTAGAAGTGCAAGAGAACATGTGGGTACCAAAATCGGTGTCCGCAAGATTATGTAAAGATTGTGACATTCATAGACAAAAGATAACTCTATATTCTCTACAAAATAATGGTGTTGCATAAATAATGAATAAGACATTGATAGAGAAGGCTAAGAGTATGCTAAGTGGTGTTGGTCTTGAACAAAGGTTTTGGGTTGAAGTTGTTGCCACTGTTTGTTACTAGATTAACATGTCTCTTACATTAACTCTTGTTGATAAGATACTGATAGAGGCATGGTCAAGTCACAAGCCTTCACTAATATATCTTAGAGTTTTTGGTTGTGAGACATATGTACATGTGTCAAAGGAGAAGCGAACAAAGTTGGAGAACAAGGTTGTAAAATGTATCTTCATTGGATATAGTTCTGGTGTGAAAGGATATCACACATCTTAAATCTAGATTTGAAACATGTTATTCTAAAACTAATCAAAATATCTTTATCCACTATAACATAACATATCTCTTGGTTGGTTAGGAATTAGTGGTGACTAGAATAATTGTGATCCCAAATTTTAAAATATCATCAACAAGTTCTCCTTTTCCATTAATTTATTGCTATAGGAGAACTGTCCATTTGAGATATCTTAAAAATTAAGATCACGTCATGCTAAAGGTTGGGAAAAAAGAGGAATTTAGTAAAAAAAATAAAGTTAATGATTTCCTATTATTTTACCTTAAAATTTGATTCAATATTCCTAACTTTATCTTAACCATTTATGTAGTTCGAATGTATAAAAAGAAAAGTATGGTATGAAAATGGAATGTAAGGGTAGCTAACCTATTAAAATAAATGATTATAGAACATAGGAATAATGGATACATATTTCAACCTCATCAAGTAGTATGAAGGATATTATGTTTTTAGAAGATGAAATAAATTTTGGTTATGCTATGTATTATTTATTACCTTTTTTGGGGTGTTCATGTGAAATGGATTCACAAAACCCTAGAAGTGCAAGAGAACATGTAGGTACCAAAATCGGTGTCCATAAAATTATGTAAAATTGTGACATTCATAGACAAAAGATAACTCTATATTCTCTACAAAATAATGGTGTTGCATAAATAATGAATAAGACATTGATAGAGAAGGCTAAGAGTATGCTAAGTGGTGTTGGTCTTGAACAAAGGTTTTGGGTTGAAGTTGTTGCCACTGTTTGTTACTAGATTAACATGTCTCTTACATTACTCTTGTTGATAAGATACTGATAGAGGCATGGTCAAGTCACAAGCCTTCACTAATATATCTTAGAGTTTTTGGTTGTGAGACATATGTACATGTGTCAAAGGAGAAGCGAACAAAGTTGGAGAACAAGGTTGTAAAATGTATCTTCATTGGATATAGTTCTGGTGTGAAAGGATATCACACATCTTAAATCTAGATTTGAAACATGTTATTCTAAAACTAATCAAAATATCTTTATCCACTATAACATAACATATCTCTTGGTTGGTTAGGAATTAGTGGTGACTAGAATAATTGTGATCCCAAATTTTAAAATATCATCAACAAGTTCTCCTTTTCCATTAATTTATTGCTATAGGAGAACTGTCCATTTGAGATATCTTAAAAATTAAGATCACGTCATGCTAAAGGTTGGGAAAAAAGAGGAATTTAGTAAAAAAATAAAGTTAATGATTTCCTATTATTTTACCTTAAAATTTGATTCAATATTCCTAACTTTATCTTAACCATTTATGTAGTTCGAATGTATAAAAAGAAAAGTATGGTATGAAAATGGAATGTAAGGGTAGCTAACCTATTAAAATAAATGATTATAGAACATAGGAATAATGGATACATATTTCAACCTCATCAAGTAGTATGAAGGATATTATGTTTTTTAAAAGATGAAATAAATTTTGGTTATGCTATGTATTATTTATTACCTTTTTTGGGGTGTTCATGTGAAATGGATTCACAAAACCCTAAGTGCAAAGAGAACATGTGGGTACCAAAATCCCATGCAGATTATGTAAAGATGTGACATTCATAGACAAAAGATAACTCTATATTCTCTACAAAATAATGGTGTTGCATAAATAATGAATAAGACATTGATAGAGAAGGCTAAGAGTATGCTAAGTGGTGTTGGTCTTGAACAAAGGTTTTGGGTTGAAGTTGTTGCCACTGCTTGTTACTAGATTAACATGTCTCTTACATTAGCTCTTGTTGATAAGACAACTGATAGAGGCATGGTCAAGTCACAAGCCTTCACTAATATATCTTAGAGTTTTTGGTTGTGAGACATATGTACATGTGTCAAAGGAGAAGCAAACAAAGTTGGAGAACAAGGTTGTAAAATGTATCTTCATTGGATATAGTTCTGGTGTGAAAGGATATCACACATCTTAAATCTAGATTTGAAACATGTTATTCTAAAACTAATCAAAATATCTTTATCCACTATAACATAACATATCTCTTGGTTGGTTAGGAATTAGTGGTGACTAGAATAATTGTGATCCCAAATTTTAAAATATCATCAACAAGTTCTCCTTTTCCATTAATTTATTGCTATAGGAGAACTGTCCATTTGAGATATCTTAAAAATTAAGATCACGTCATGCTAAAGGTTGGGAAAAAAGAGGAATTTAGTAAAAAAAATAAAGTTAATGTTTCCTATTATTTTACCTTAAAATTTGATTCAATATTCCTAACTTTATCTTAACCATTTATGTAGTTCGAATGTATAAAAAGAAAAGTATGGTATGAAAATGGAATGTAAGGGTAGCTAACCTATTAAAATAAATGATTATAGAACATAGGAATAATGGATGCATATTTCAACCTCATCAAGTAGTATGAAGGATATTATGTTTTTTAGAAGATGAAATAAATTTTGGTTATGCTATGTATTATTTATTACCTTTTTTGGGGTGTTCATGTGAAATGGATTCACAAAATGAAGTTTTTAGTTGAGAATAGTATTTTATATATGAACTATTAAAATTAAATAGTTATACTTGCTTTATGTGGTAGTAAAGCCACCAACATGGATATATGTGGTAGTAAGACCACCAAGTTATTTCTTATAATAGTGAGATCACTAACTTATGCTAATTTTATCTCAATTTACTCCATGTCAAGGAAAAATGTTTTGACATAAAGTTGTAGGATATGATATTGTGTCAATGTGTAGGAAATTGAGCCTATAGCTTTAAGACATGATTTCATGTTAATCCTAGAGCATTGAATATTATGAGTCAATAAACATGAAGGCATGTATTGCCATTATTTTTTCATGCCTACATGTTCTCTATGCTATTCCCTTAAGAAGGCAAGGTTCGATAGAATATGTAAATGATTTGCATCATATATTTTATGCCTACCTAAGTGCATATGATTTATGGCTTATGAAAGTTCCCTTTATATTATTTTTAACCATGAATCCCCTCCTTCCTATTGGTAACATGATTCCTAGTCATGCAGTGTAATTAATTTTCAATTTTAAAATTATTATTTATTTTGGTTATTGATGATCTTTTCATAAATTACTTCTGAGAGATAGAAATGATTATTTTAATCATGGTATGTGAAATATTAGCCAAAAATATTTAGTATAAATTATTTTCATGCAACTCTCATAGTTGTATTTGATTTATTATTAAAATTGTGCACATTAGTTAATTTCTTGATTGAATTAAAATTAATTTCATTTTTGGTAATATACTGAAAGTTGTGGTGGCTATGTTAAATTTTATGTTTGTAGTTGTTGCTCTTAGATTACAATATAATTTTGTTGCCATGTCTAGTAGGGAAATCTAGTGAGATTCTATATAAGGAAGTAGATATGGGTAAATTTTGAGAATGAAGGGTAAATGTGCTTATGAATAAGGCACTTTTTTTAGAGTTACAAACTATTTAATAATCATTTTAGTGGTTGTTTTGGGCCCAAAACTTCGGTGATCCTCTTGAATGACACGTTTTCTAGCTATAAATGCCATTAATATTGTAGCAACTTTACCAACTACTAGATCCAATTCTTGAGGCTACAAAGATGACATTTAATGCATCCCTCAGCTACTACAAGTGAAAAAAATGATAGCCGTGCTTCATTTATTACCTGTAGGTTTCCCTTTAGTCGATATTCCATACCTAGATCACAAATTTCTTGAGTAATCTTCATCCTTTGACACATGTGCCCACATGACAATCAATACGAAGGCATGGGTGTGAAGTGTCAAACACTCTTCTTCTCAAGCATAATTTCTTTTGGGTTTCTATCTTGTATAATGAGCAGTTCTATGCTCATTATCAAGGGTTCTTCTTCACTTTCTCTAGCAAACACGCATTTTCACATTCTGCAATTGTAAAGAGGCTTACACCTCTGTATTAATAAAAAATAATCTTTTTCCCTCTTCTCTCTCTTATATTTGTTGTGTATACTTACCTTACTTTCATGTATGAGTGCAATTTTATCAAATTTTATGCCTATATGCTATGTTAAATTGGTTAGTAGGCATTGCTTTTGTATGTCTTCCTTTCCTTTCAATATCTTGCTAAACCCTAACTTAAGTCATATTTTCCCTTGGAAGTCTATTAAATAGAGAATTGTGTAAGTCCTTATGATTATTTTCATTGATGCTCTATGTAATTTTTGAGTAGGAAGAAACATTTCTATCTTTGGTGCATCACCTTTTCTATTTCCATCACTCCTATCCCTTTTCCTATGCAGTGGTTAGAGTAGAGATAGTGGTAGGACTCATTGTGATGGGTTGGACCAACACATCTACACTTATGTTAGAAAAGGAATCTAACTTTCTTTGAATTTGTAATGTCTCGTCATAATAACCTAAGGAATGTTGCAATTGTGTATAAAAGTGAAATAATTTTTTTTTTAAAAGTAATAATTATTAAGTTGATTAGTTGCATACATTCGTTAAGTTACACGACGTTACACTACTTTGAGTTTCCATAGATGACTTTAGTATTTCACATTGCACATATTAATTAATAACATAAACATTAAAGATAAACATTGCATTTCATTTAAAACTCCATTCAAGATAGCATAAGGTACAAATTTGTTTTCTTACATTGCATTTGATAAAATAATACAATACTCATCCATCTGATGAGGTAGTTCAATAATAATTACAATTACAAGTGTTCACCTCATAACAATTGAGGGATGCTTTACAATACAAGTTTACAATTTACAATGAAGAAGTACACATAAGTTTCCAAGTGCGAGCTCTCCATCCATGAAGCTCTCGATGCCATAATCATAAACTGGGGACCCAACGGAGTAAGGTGCACGTTCCACCCAACCATGTGGTACCCGTAGGTCCACCCCCCGTGCTAGGAGATAGTAATATGGTTATCTAGACATATTCTACTAACCCTAGACACCAGTACATAACAAACTAATGGTTACATTGCTTCCAAATTTTACACAATCAAATGTACTAAGTACACAAGGCAGACTGTTACTTTAGGTGGAGTGTCATCACAATATTGCAAAGGTTACCCTGGTGTTTCTTCTTAGGTTCCGACCCCCAACCTTGGGTTACCCTGGTAACCTCTTACGAAATCTGGCCCCATTGCAAGCTATTGCGGAATCGAATGTCTTTTGAAGAAACAAGACATCGATTTTCCATTCCAGGCCTTCTCATCTTATACTCAAGACTGAACTAGCTCAAGAGTCATAAGCGAGGCATAATCATCTTGTTAAGAGTTTTAATCTAACTACTGTGTTATTTAGTTATCACTGACTTACTAACTCTTTGTAATTTACCCTGACACCACTTTGTGTGTCAGCCCTTACAAAAAGCCACTCCCCTAAACATAACAATGAAACTAAGTTTTCTATCTAGGGTAGACAAAGTGCACAAAGAGATCAACACATAATGCCAGAAATACCACATTGGACATCACAATTCCGTTCACAAAATCAGGTGCACTACCCTAACTTGTTCAATCACATGGAACCAAGGTCAAATTTACTCCCTTGAAGAGACTGCAACTGGAAGACTTAAAATAACGTAAAGATAAATTTCCCCCTTTTACCCAATAAAAATTTAAAACAACTTAAAACGATTACACGTCTATCATTGGGATATATTAAATCCAGTCAAACAATTTAAAGAGAGAAAGTATCTATTTCTAATCTTTTTCTTTACTTAACAACAGTTCTCAAAATATTTAATAATTATGCTCATTGAAAACATTATATGCATAACTATCTAAATACAAATAAATTCTTATTTCTCATTTTTCCAAAATATATTTTCCACATTAATATTTTAATCAAATATTCTCAACATTAAATATATATACAAAATACATATATATATATATACATATATACATATATATATAATATATTTATATAGATATATATATATATATATATATATATATAATATATATATACAGATATATATAAATATTTAAAAATAGCACTGAAACCCTAAATCAAATTTAATAGTTGAAATAAAGTAAATTTCAAAATTTCCAGTTGAACACAGAATGAACACAATTTATACAGTCGCAGACTGTGTACATAGTGTACATAGCCCGCGGCTGTGTATGCTCAGCCCTCCCCGTATGGGGAGGTGGCTGTGAGACAGCTGCCGCTGCCTGTGAGGGCAGCGCCGACTGCCTCCATAGCCGTTGCCCCATATGGGGGCGGCTATGGGGTAGCCACGACCCCCTTTACATATATCACTGTAACATGGAATTTGCATTTCATCACATATAAAATGAATAAACATAAAACCTGCAGAATTACAATTTCGTGTATACGGAAATTTATTCCGTTTTTTTAAAAGAATACACCTGTACGGCGACGAATATGGAAATAAATAAATTTTTGACAATCCAATTTATATATGAAGCATATATATATAAATATATGTACATATATATATATTAAATATATATATATATGTATATACATATATGTATATATATATTTATATTTCACAGGATTTCACAATAAAATATACAGAAATTTCATCAGGATTACAGTAAGGAAATCAGAGAAGCTTAAAATTTTCTTTGGGGTTTTCATGCGGGGAATTAGGGGAAATTATAAAAATTTCAACAAGGATTTCAAAGAAGAATACGCACAATATTTCCGTTCAAAACCTAATTTACCCAGAGGTTTAATTTTCTCTTTCAACAAATATTTTCCCCACAAAATTTTAAATTCTTCCTACATAGATGATTCTACAGAAGCTTTGAACAATTTCTTTGTGGGAAGTAGAAAAAGATTTAAATCAAACTAATTTCTTTTCAGAGACATTCCCTTTCAAAACAAATAAAATAATTCACAAGAAGATTACCTGTTTTCCTGTGCTTCAGAAAACTGACTGGTGAAGAACTTTGTCTGTAGCTTCCTCAATTCTTTCCCGAGAACAAAACCCAAATAGCAACCAAAGATTTTCCACAAATTTGCAACAAAATACCAAAAAGCATAAACAGAGAGTTTTACAGAGCTCAAAAATTATTTTTCCCGTGAAGAAAATTGTATATCCTCTGTGTATTCCCAGATCCAAATTATCCTCCATGAACAAATTCCTCAACCATAAAAATAAATGAAACTTGCACACATGTCGAGAAGTGCAAAATATCTTCTCAACCACTTCTCGGCAAACATGCCTATTTCAAATTGCATGCATTTTAATTAATTAATTTAAATTTTTACAATTTTATTTATTAATTAAAAATGCCATTTCCACAAAACATTTAATTTAAATAAATCTATTCACACATAATTTAATCAATATTAATTTAATTAATTAATTTATTAAATTAAATAAATTTAATCTTTACGATCAACTTACTTACTAAATAAACTAATTAATTAATTAATAAATATAAAAACCTTATTTCTTTAACATTTAACAATTAATTTAAATAACAGTAATTTAAAACATAATAAACTACTATTAAATTGACATTTTTCCTTTCAAACAATTAAACCAAACAGAAAAATACAAAACAACCACGACTCAAACTAAAACTAACAATGTACAGTGACCGGGTTAAAGACTAGACTAGGATGAACCTATCTACTACCTCCCAATCAACATTTCCGTTGAGTCTTGACATGCTCAGACCTAAGTAACCAGGTGGAGTCAGTGTCATGTACCTGCAATCCTGCAACCAAACAAATAACATGCATATATATATAAACCATTGAACAGACACACTGTGCGGAGAAAAACATGGACATCACAGGGCACTCAAAAGCGAGTGATGCGATTCCATTCTCCACACCAATACATGTCACATCAGACTGGCAAATTAAATAACTGTTAGTCCATCAAAACATATACATAACAATAATCAACTAAAAATATACATCTACTCTATCTCAAAACATGTCTGAAATGAGTAATCACCATACAATGTATCATCATGTCACAGAATAAATCCATTGTGTCATTGGAATGCTAAATCCCGTGTTTAGTAGGGTGCGATTTCACATGCCAATAATTACCTATAGAGAAAACTATGTAATGGCACCAAAGAATTGACCACATTGGAGAAAAGGGTCTAAGGAACTTGAAAAATAAAAAACTTTGTTGAAGGGTTGTCTTATTGTAATCTTGAGTTTGATATCTATGAGCATTACACTTATAGAAAACAAAACTATGTTTAGTTTTACTTGAGTTCTCATAAATCTTATGGTGTATTGGATCATTCATTCTGATGTGTTTGGTCTTGTAGATGTTCTTTCAATTGAAAATTCCACATATTATGTTTCATTTATTGATGATTATAGTAGAAAGACACAAGTTTTCTAAAGAGTAAATCTAAAGTTTTGAAGCAATGGTTGAGTTGCAAATTGGAAAGAAAACAAAATGTTTAAGGACTGATAATGGTGGTGAATTTTTCTCTAATTATTTTGATAGATTATGTAAAGATTGTGGAATTCATAGAAAAAAGATAACTCTGTATTCTCCACAATATAATGGACTTACATAATAAATAATAAATAAGACATTGATAGAGAAGGATCCTAGGAGTATGCTAAGTGGTGTTGGTATCAAATAAAGGTTTTGGGTTGAAGCTATTGCCACTACTTGTTACCTAATTAATAGGTCTCCTACTTTAGCTCTTGTTGATAAGATACCTATAGAGGCATGGTCGAGTCACAAGCCTTCACTACGATATCTTAGAGTTTTTGGTTGTGAGAAATATACACATGTGTCAAAGGAGAAGCAAACAAAGTTGGAGAATAAGGTTGTGAAATGTATGCTCATTGGATATAGTTATGGTATGAAAGGATATAAGATTTGCTCGATCCTATTGCACAAAAGATAATATATAGTATAAGTGTTATTTTTAGAGAAACTAATCCTTCTTCTGTTATATTGCAGCTAGAAAAAAATTAATAGGATCGATGTGATTCAAATTCCCTCTACACTTGAAAATTTTGAATCAAGGCCCCTAGATAGACAAGGAGTTGAGGAGAGCTCATCTAGATTTGAATCTCTAGAAGAGGAGGAAGAAACTCCAACTTAGCTTTTGTAGGTCTACAAGGTATAGACAACCACATTCAAAAGGTATTCACTTGATGATTAGAGATGTAATTTTTCTTTTAATACTAAAATGGATGAGCCTAGATTTGTAGAAGAGGCATTAGATATGAGTGATGCAAAATCTTGGAAGATTGCTATGGATGAAGAAATGACAACTTAAAAAAGGAATGATACATGTGATCTTGTACCATTTCCTAAAGGATAACAAATTGTTGGTTGCAAATGGGTGTTCAAGAAAAAGATTGGTTTAGATGAAGGTATCAAGAAGTACAAAGCATGGTTTGTTAAAAAAGGTTACTCTTAGGTTGAGGGTGTTGATTATGGTGAGATATTTTCTCCTATTGCAAAAATGACATCCATTAGATTTTTACTTTCTAATATTGCTACTTATGATCTATAGGTTGAGAAAATGGATGTGAAAGTGACTTCATAGTGATTTGGAGTAGGATATTTATATGAGACAACCAAAGTACTATGTGATGAAAGGTAAAATTGATTTGGTTTGTAAATTTAAGATTTTTTTTATGGTGTAGTGCTCCTCATGCTGTTCTCTATTTGACTGATGATTGTTCTATTTAGGACAGACATTATGACACTTTGTTGATGTTAGATTTACTACTTTGATGATATTGGATGAAATTTGATGATACTTTGATGTTCTTGCTGCTGTTTGAGTTTATGCATATGCTATGACAGTTTTAAGGACTTATTGGTTTATGTGGATTAATTTAACTATGAACACTATGTGTTTATTTGATCATGGTTAGTATGCGATCATGTGGTGATTGTTCGATGTTGTTTGTTATGTAATTGGTTGCTATACATTGATGTGGTTACTTGTTGGATGTGTCTTGGTGAGAGGAATAGTGTTGCATTACTCATTCATGAGTACCCTACTATGCTACGATTTCCTTTCATGGTGTGTTGGATTATTTGATTATATATATGTTGTTCAACCATTTTGTTTGATGTAGGTTGCAGGTACCAGGCATCGTCTCCACCTGAATTGACAGGTCTGAGCATGCCTTAAACCCAATGGAAAATTGTTGAAAATGGAGATAACGTATGGTCCCCTACGCTTGTCATCATCCTCGACGAGGATGAGTACCCAATTGGTCACCCTGTTAGTCTTGTATGTTGTTTGTGGTCAGTTGTTCTCATTTTGAACTTGTCTATACTTAGGTGATTGTTGTTGATACTTAGTTGTTAAATTAAAATTGTTAATTATGTTGTTTGATTAATTGTTGAATTAAATAAATTATTAAATGAAACATGTGGAGAGATAAATATATAAGTTGCCTTGGTTAATTAATTTAATTAAATTAAATTGCTAAGGTAAAAAGTATTTTTTATAATTAAATAAAAATGTATTCATTATTAATGTTGAGTTTAAATAAATTAAAATGTGGGGGAAATATTATATTTAGTAAAATATTAAATTGGAAGGAGATAATGCATAATTAGCGTTCAAACAAGTAAAAAGATAGAAAACAAATTATTCGGAGCACATGCGTGACTTCAACTACTTGTTGTTTGGAAATTTGTTATTTTGTGAGATTTTTATCTTATTTTTGTGTTAAAAAATCATACAGTTTCATTTTGGGAAAAATAATAATAATGATCATTTTGGTGTGAAGAGGAGGATCATTGATTTTGTTTTCAAATAAAGAACTTTTTTTGCGAGAATAATCTATTGAATAACTGTATTTGGTTGATTGTTTTTTTTTAATTTGACTTTGGGAAAATTATTGAAGTGGATTGAGAATTTCGAAGAGGTGGTGTTGTTGCAGAAGCTTGAACTCGGCATCGAAATTCATCTCAAATTGTGTTAGATTACGGGTTAGTTTTGTCTTTGTACTTTGTTTTGATGCTTTGCTCTATGTATCTGTTCTCTGCTTGATTGTTGGTTCTATATTTAACAGTGCATATTTTATAAAAAAAATTGATTCTCTGCTTGTGCATGACATTCAATTTAAGGCATTTTACGATATGCATATCGATTTGCGGTGATAGCTTACCTTTTTTAGTCAAATTGGTTGCTTCCCATTGCATGTGCTTGAAAGTTTCTATAGATCAATTTATAAAACCAATGGTGCGCCCTTTGCTTGAAAGTTTCTGTAGTCCTATAAATAACTCCAAACTTAGCACCCCATATGCCCACCCATTGCATTTTCTTGAAAGCATTTAAAGCCATTCCTCTCTCACAATAGCTCACCTCTTCCTCTTTTCTCTAGCCCTACTTGCAACCTTTTGATTGCTGAATATAAATATAAATGGTTACTAAATTATTGGTGTGACATCGATGAAATGACATTTGAGATACATGGTATCGGCTAAAAGTTGACACTCTCCATTTAGACTCATTTGATGATCAAAATTTAGATGGCATTCAAGTAGTTAACATTTGATTTTATGAACTCAATTTATGTGCTTTTTGAATGGGAATCAATAGATATGTTTCTATATATGACTTTTGGATTGCATGAAAGTTTCCATGTGTTGCTATGCTGCATTTCATTCTAATGTAAACACCCCCATTCAAGGAATTTTGATGTTCATTTAGATCCTTACTAGGTGATTGATGGGATCCCATTTACAAGAAATTTGATTTAAATGCTTTGAAACTACTTTTGATGGATATTAATATACTTCCTAAGATCGCTACATATGTTTTTTTCATGATTGACATTTTAAAGTTCTATTAGTTTTGGAGTTTGATGCATTATAAATGGTAATCAATTCATATAGTTCTATGGTTGATCTTATGCCTATAATTTGATTATATGCAAATAGATGTATATGCTGATTGGGAATTCATTGTATAAGGTTAGGAAAGGAACTCAATTTCTTTTCTTGCTGATTGGTAATATATATATAAACTGAAACAATGAGTTACAAACAATTTTTAGATTTTAATTTATACATATATATATATATATATATATATGTACATGTGTAAACGTATTTATATTATGATTTTAGTAAGAGAATATTTATGTCTTTGTAATTAGTTGATTTTATTAGATAAATAAAATTGGGAGTTCAATAGGGAAATTGATTTATTTATAATTAGCTAAATTGAAGGATTACTGATTAGATTTTTTTAAATATGCAAATTAGATTGTCTTTGGCTAAATAATAAATGTTGATTATTTTCACAATTATTTAATAGTTGAGTTGTAACTTCAATTTGTAATTAGCTATTTAGCATAATGGTTAGAGGTATGGATAGTAGGTAACATGAAAATAATGTCTTTCATGTATGTGATGTTGTTGATTATTTGTATTGAATACTATGTTTGATTTGTGGCATTGGGGTGATTTTTGTCATTGCTTAAAAGAGGGAAGTCATTTGTGCATAGTGGTTAAGTTGGCTTCCAGAGGCTTAAAGGGTTGGTAATGTGCTTGAGGTGTGTGCAAGAGGGTATATGCCTTGCACCGTTTATACCTTCTTGTGAATGGGACATTTGAGTGAGAGAGTCAATGCCTTGCTCTGTGCGTGTGATTCATATGATGAGGTAAAGTGTGCAAGATGGTCAATGCCTTGCACTGTGTATGGATTATTGTGATTGTGATATGTGAGTGAGATAGTTAATGCCTTGGTTTGTTGGATTCATATGATTATGTTATGTTTGCAAGATGGTAAATTCCTTACTTGTTTTGTAGGGTTTACTAGATGCAAGTAGGGGGAGTGGCTCTCAATGGAGGCCGAATCCCAAATTGGTGACCTGGACAACCCATTGGAGAATTCTTAATTCAGTGATAACCTAAATAATGAATTGAGGGGACTGGTAATTTTCACATAAACAAGATAATGGATGCCTCACCCATGCCTGTGGTGCTCATTTAGGCTAAGGATGGGTAGATAAGGCTTGGTTGGAAAGATCAACTTTCTTGTCCTCATGAAAGGAATGTTGGTTCCGCATGTGTCACCCTATGGGGTCGGGACCTAGTGAGAGGTTGCTAGGACAACCATAGGTGGAGGCCGAGGTCTAGTGAGAGACTGCTAGGACAACCCATCTCAGGACCATGCGATGACACTCTTCCCTATTGTAGTCTAGCATTCCCTATTTTTGTGTTCCCTTCTGATGTATGTGTGCCTCTAGAAGTGAAGTCAATGTTGTAAGTGGTGTCTTTGTAATGTGATGTTATGTTGCACTTTGTTATGTTAGAGCCATGTTTAGTACTTTTGTGTTATCCCTCTATCTTCTTGACTATTTGATGTAGTGGGACCTTATGTTATCTCCTAGCACGGGGGGTGGACCTTAGGGTTCCACATGGTCGAGAGGCTGGTGCTTTTTCCTCCATTGGGTTTCCCTTGTTATTGTTCGTGTGTGTGAAGGATGTACCTTGTGTAGCAAATTCCAGTTCAAGTATTAGTTTAGGAAGATAATATCTTATGTTCATGTACTAAACTTTTTAAATATCTGTTGCATCATGTACTATAATAATGATGTATACTTCCCAATTGTATTCAGGAAATCATTATTGTATACAATGTAATGATGTACCCTCATGTATTAGAAATTGTATATGTACTTGTTAGTTCTATATACATGATCTTTAATGATTATTTATCCAATGGAATGTTATGGAAATGTATGTTTTTGAAAGAAGAAAAAATGGGTTTTACAAGGACCCGAAACCACGAAGTTTACAAAATAAAGAAAAAGTCAGTAAAGACAACACAAACGGAAAGGGTGTAAAGAAACAACAGTAAATGACCACAACCAGCAAAAAGGCCAGCGAAGGCCACATAACCAAAACAACCAGCCAAAAAGCTAGCAACAGCTAAATTTGAGTCTTTAAAAGATTTGCAGTCTCAGCTTCCAACTCATTCATATCCTGAACCCCCCTCTTTAAGATTTGAACCATTTGTGTAGTGGGAGGCTCTTTCGTTTTGAGGTTGGCCCGAGTCCTTTTAGAAATACCTTGGTCCTCATTCTTGCTTTCCTTTTCCGCTTCCAAGTCAACAACTAGTGAACCCTGTTGCATTTTTTCCAGCTTTTCGGACATAGCGTTGATAATAATGGCATTGTGCCTAGCCATTTTATGGTTTTGTTCCATAATCTTTTTCAAGTTATTTTTAATTTTAACCATTTCCTCTTCCAGAGACTTGTACTTTTCCTCAATATCACCTCCTTTCTTACCAATACTATTCTTATTCCATTTCCCTTCATTGTTGAGAGTGACCAACTTCAGCTCCAGCTCCTCCGATTTGCTGTACAGAGCCCTGTTTCTTTGATTAAGCTCATTAATTTCTTGGTAGGCCCATTTCAAGACCCTGAAAATTTCACTGATGCAGTTTCTAGCAGAGGCCAAAATGTCACCAGTCTGAACTCGGTCTAAAATAAGGTTAACATCACCCGAGTTGGGGGAGCTAGTAAATCAAGTACCTTCAAATTTGAAAGAGACAAGAGGGGAGGGCACATATTTTCTACTAGCTTCAGGGTTCTCGACTTTGTCTTCCAAGGAGTCTGCGGAGTAGGAGATCGACCTGTTGGCAGGGGATCCCTTAAGAAAAGGATTCTTTAAGGGGGTAGAGCAGTCAGGGAAGGTCTCAGGGTTACCTTTAGCAAGCTGGGTTTTTTTAGACTGGTTTTTCTTACCAGACATCTCAGAGGATGGATGGGTTTCTACAATTCTCTCCTGGTTTGGCTGAATCTCTAAACCCCCACTATCAATATCATAGTCCTCAAACTCCACAGAGGCAACAGGGTTAGATAAAGCTTGCATGCTTTGATAGTGTTCATATATTAACCTAATAAGACTAGGATGAAGAATAGGGTATCTCCTGGGATTTTTCTTATGGTCCTCAAGGCTATTAGTCAACGAACATAATAGGTAGTGAGGCATAGAAATCTGTACCTTATGGCGGAAGTGGTTAAGAATGGAAAAATGGTGCCCATACACTCTGGTAAATCTCCCGTCCAGTGTGATATACTCCATTATAACACGAAGTACCTTTCTCCATAGCGCCTTGATAGTGTCAATTTCAAAATAGCTAATAGATATTTTAACTAGTTTCAATTTCTCCTTGTCCTTCTTAGGAAATATGATGACCGCCTCATCAGAAAACCTTATGTCGTGATAAAACTTCACACCCTCAGTGGACATTCTTGTAATCTCCCCTATAATTTGCTCATCCAGCTTCACCTTCCTGCCAAAGAGAATGATTTCGCCGTTGTTCCATTTCTTCTCGAAGTAGTCCATGGCCATAGAATCGGGCCCATGAAGTTTTTCCAGATATGGAGCCATGCCACCTCTTACAATCTACTCCCAAACCTTGTCATTCCTAGTGTGCACCTCATAGCTTTTAGGCTCAACTCTTTTCCTATCCCCCTCATTTTTCGTTTTCTCCTTACTGCCGACTCTACCAACGCCGAGAGGTTATGGAAATGTATATTGTTAAATCATGATTAATGTTTAGATCTTGTTAAGTAGGTTTATTTGTAATGTAGTCATGGAACCTTAGAGGACATAACTTGAATTATATGTTATGTTTAGATATGTTTTACCATTCATGTTATTTCACTTAAAATAAAAATTGTGTCATTATTGTAGTTTGATGTGTTGTCCTATGGGGTTCTTTGGTAGGGCGTTACATATGGCCTCAAACAGAGTCCTAGGATGTGGTACCAAAAATTATATATATATATATATATATATATATATATATATATGTCAAACTTCTAGGATTTAAGTGCTCTAAATCAGATCACTATGTTTATTATAAGTCTGACGACAATTGTTTCTTGTTTATTACATTATATGTTGATGATATATGTTATTTATTGATAAAGGGAAAGGAATGATTTTAGAACTAAATTCTCATCTTACAACTAAATTTGAAATGAAAGATCTTGGTGCAACTAAGCATATTATTGGGATGGAAATTAGAAGAGATAGAGTGAATATAAATCTATGGCTTAGCTAGAGTAAGTATGTTAGTTCAATTCTATAGAGGTTTAACATGCAAGATTATAGTCCATTTTGTGTTCTATTTACAATCAAAACAAAGTTATTTGTTTTAGATTGTCCAACATCTCCATTGAAGATGAAATACATGAGAAGAGTTCCTTAGTAGAGTGTATTTGGAAGTTTGATGTGTGTTATGGTCTACACTAGACCAAACATTGCTTAAGCAATGGTCCAATTATTTCCAGATATATGTCTAATCCTATCAGAGTTTATTGGGATGCAGTTAAAATATTCTTCATATATTCAAGTGGGATACCTTAGAGTATTCCTTGTATTATCATGGTAATTTGATAGGAGACAAAATTTTCCTTGATATTCATGGTTATGTGGATTCAAACAGGGCAGGTGATGTTTATAGCAAATGATCCACTAGTGATTATGTATTTACTTTATTTGGTGGTGCATTTAGTTGAATGAGTAAGCAACAAGTTGTGGTTTCTTTTTCCACTACCAAAGTTGAGTATATGGTAGCTGCTCACACTTGTGGAGAAGCGATTTTGGCTTAAGAGTCTATGCTTAGATATTGGAATAAAAGAAGGTTCAATGATAATTTATTGTGATAGAGTGTGATATGTCTAACTAAGAACTTGACATTTCATGCCAAAACCAAGCACACTGATATACAATATCATTTTGTTAGAGATATGGTTGAGGATGGTAGGGTGAAGTTGGTTAAGGTAGAGACTTTGATGAATGTTTCATATTTTTTAACTAATCTTGTGAGAATAAATAAGTTTAGATGGTTTTTAGAGTCTATAGGCCTCTCAACCCCTAGAAATTAAATCATGGTATTGATCCTCTTGTTGCTCTTACAAGGTGTTCAACAAGTGGGAGATTGTTAGGAAAAGTGGTATCTCAACCTTACAGTTATATGAGGTTAATATATTGAGCA
>VDFB02196215.1:0-10740 GCA_007258455.2 Sequoia sempervirens | reverse complement strand
CTAGAGAAGCTAGGAAGAAGAAATGGTATTTTCTTTGTTTTTTTTCTATGAATTAATCATAATTACTGTGTGAATCATCACGGGAAATTCTCTACAAAGTATCATGGATGACATTCCAATTCACATAGGAAAGTGGTTAATTCTTGTTTGTTTACGCAAGAAATGCTCAGGTCATCTCGGTTTAATTATACCTTGATGCTTGTGTTTGCTTGCAATATCAAAAATCATGAAAGTAGTACTCAGGTCATCATTTTACATTATACCTTTGATGTTTGTACTCATTTTCAACATTTTAAAAGCTCAATGATGATACAAAGCACAAACGTATTGTTAAAATGCCTATGTTTACATATAGATTTGCATGGTAAAAGTAGATTGCATCCATAATAGTATTACATTTGTAGAGTATTGGTTACAAAATTGGTGAATCATTCATTAAAATGATTGTCTTTCCTCATAATAGACTCAGTATACTTGAAATTTACAAAAAAATCATCATGATCATATAGTTGCATCATCATAATCATTTACATACATTAAAAGCATTTACATCATCATTTCATCCTTCAAACATTTCAAACAAATTATTTTACATTCTCATCATATCATAACAAAAATATCAGCATAAATATATCTCTATCATTCCATTTTCATAAACATACATCATCATCATAAATCATTACATTCATCCATTTATTATATCACATCTCCATATATAACTTCATCCATTTGATCATAAAGTCCATCAATTTATTGCATCATGTAACATTCAACATTTTTATCCATATATTTGCATTTACATCACATATAGTATATCATTTAAACACTTCAATCCCTAATCATAAAACATGCATCCATCCATTTCCATAATGTGCATCATAAATTAACACAACACCGTATCAAAGCATACCATCATGATAATAAAACCATTACATAGCATATAGAATATTGAAGAAAATGCATCCATTGGAGAATTATATAGAACACATAATGGACTATAGAATCCACTGCATGTCATATATATCAAAATCAATATGTCAAGTATACAATGATGTCTGAAATGAAGAGAGATAAAACATCAAAAATGGTTGTATATCAAAATAATCAAGTGTACATCACATATAAAATATAAACACGGACAACAATCATGTGATGCTAGCTCCAAACAGTGTAGACATAGTAGGATTAGGAACCCTACCACTAGAGGAATCGGGATCCCTGGGATCTATAGGTAGAGGCTGGTTAACACCTGCACTAATAGTCCTAGATTGTGACCTAGTAGAACAAGACCTCGCATAGCTAACTCTCTGCTTGGAGGGAACCATGTCATAATATCTCAATCTATAGAACTCAATCTCCTCACCAATGCGAGAAACCTCTCGCATGTAATTTTCCAGGGAGGTACCATCTGCCAGTCTCTGTAATATATTGGCAAAAGCTTGAGCACCCTTTGTTGCAAACCTAGTCGCATCTCTCTCAGTTGTCAATGAAGTAACCTGAACCTGGGCTATCTGTCCAGCTGCATCCTTCTCAACTGTCAATACTGCAATCTATGACTGAGTTCTGACTAACTAAGCCTACACCAAAGATAGAGTCTTTGCATGCAACCTAGCTTGTACTTGCATCTGAGCCTAGGTCTACTCTAGTAAACCCTGAGCCTGAAGAAGTTGTCCTGAATGGTCTCTAACTGAACCTGAAGATCTACTATTTGAAGTCGCTCTGAAACACCTATCATAGCATGCCTCTTATGAGGCATGGTCTCACCAAGAAAATCTAAAGCAGGGCTCGACCCACCTACAACCTCTCCACTATCAAATCTCTCATCTTCACTACTCTCATCTCCGTTGCTCTCATATCCACTGCTCTCACCACCAACATCCTCCTCGCCACCAACATCCTCCTCTACCCCAACATCCTCCTTAGGCTCGACATCTGCCTCACCAACCACATCAACATCCTCTACTTCAACTCCTCCAACATCCTCTCTCCTCCGTCTCTGACCATGCGCAACAGAAACATCCTCCTCTACAAGTAATGGGGCAGGCTCATCTGGAATGGTAAGGCATGGAAATGGATGTAAAGCCAAAAACTCAGCATAATCTGCCATAACTAGAGCCTCGATAATATCTAGTTGAATGTCCCACACAAATGGCTATAAAGCCTGAAACTCTTGAACTGTTGTAGCATATGACAAACAAGGCCCCCAATCTGTTGTATCCAACTGATGACGAGCGTAGTGAGCAACACCCTGGGGCATACCATGTACCATCCCATACTATCTGTAAACACGTCTGATCAAGAATCTCTCTAATACCCAACGAGCACGACCAATCAAGATCATCGACTAATAAACGAAGGGTAGTTGAATATCATCATCATCCCAATCATCACAATCTAGGTAGGGACACCATGTCACAAACTCTACGTCATTAATAACTCTCCTCCAATACTCTAACTTACCCAGTTTCGACAGGGTAAACCGACCGGCATATCTGAACACATAAGGTCTCATGGGTGGCCTCTAACTAACTGGAACTAGACATGTGACAGCTATGTGCTCCCACGCCCATACCTGAAGCAAAGTAATGCCAGTTGATAAACTCCGACCACTGAGATACACAGCTGAATGTAAATCATGATATAAATGGGTAAGCATACACTTGCCCCAAGAAAATTGGGTGCCATGAACAACCATGCTCTCCAAAACTCAGCCCCAACCAACTGAGAATCCCTTAGACATGCGATCAGGACTAAGGAATCTGCCAATGAAACGAACAAGTACTGTCGGCAAAGTGGCATATGCATCAACCATATCACACCATGGAATCCACTCTCCCACAATACGATCATCGTGAAACACTCTACGAAGAGCATCAGTCCCACCTTGCTCTCTTGAATCATATATAAAATATCCAACAATCGAAAGTTGCAGAATCTGCCAGACATCCTCTAGGGTGATTGTCATCTCACCAGTAGGAAGGTGAAAGGTGTTGTGCTCGCTATGCCACCTCTTGGCTAGAACTATCAACAAACCCTGATTAATCCTAATTTGGGGCATGTATAGAAGGGGAGACAATCCACAACGTGTGATGATAGTTGTCTCAAGCTGTGCCAATCATGGTATGAGATCAAATGTCTAGGGGAAACGCTTTCAAATTTGGAGGTTCCCCAATCGCTTCTATTATCATAACAAGGTTAAAATCAATAAATTCATGTCAAACATCAAATAACATCAAAATACCATATCAAATCAAGTCAGCTCTTGGTGATAATTTTGATCAAATCTCATGAGCACACATCGTTGAACCTCACCTATCATGAGGTCAATCATCAATGCATCAAATCAACCTCACCTATCATGAGGTCATCATCAATGCATCAAATCAACCTTGATTATCATAAGGTATGTCAATCCTAATTATTCCTCGCATATCATGAGGATAGTTATCATCAAAACAAACATCAGACTTCGCCTATCATGAGGTCGAAAAATCATGTATTTGATTAGACAAATCATTCATAACAAACAAATAGCTGATACGATTAGAAATCTCAAACATCAAGATCAAATTGACAAAAATAAAATTGAAAAAAATCACAAACACTTTGATTTAACTGTGCTGAAAAAGGTATTAAAAGCGCTAAAACAATGACATGTGCCATTTCATTAGATAAAAGCGCTATTACAGACGGACAAAGCGCCATTTTATCAAAAAGTGCTATTCTATTTGGTCAAAGCGCTAACATTTTTGACAAAAGCACTAAAACTAGAAATGCGCTAAAACATGGGGTCAAAGTGCTATAGAATCCAATCAAAGCACTAAAAATCTGAAAGCGCTAATACATTTTACGGAACTGCTATAATGGCTAACCTAGGCACTAAACTTTGAAAAGCGCTAACCTAACCTACGGACGCACTAAAATAGACCTTTGAAGTGCTAAAATTATAAAAGCGCTACAACAAAACCTTTAAGCACTACAACGGGATTGAAAAGTGCTAAAACAGAAAATAAAAGCACTAAAAAAAGTTAAAATTTACAAATCTGAAAAATACACAAAAAATGAGAAAATGCATGAAAGCCAAGGTAAAATAATGGACATACCGGAGGTCCGAACGTGGTCGGCCGCTGATGTCATCGAACACGCTCGAAATGGTAGCTGTGATATGGAATCGACATCTTGGTCCACGTAGCACAAGAATCTCTCTCACAAGTTTTCAAAGGTCACAATGTACAAATGATTTTGAAAAAGACCTTTTTAACCTTTTATAGGTTATTTAAAGGGGGATTTTTTTAGATTAATTTAATTTTTAAAAGGGGAGATTAATTGAAATTCATCTAGGACCACTTCCTACATCAATTATCAGGAGATAAATTATTTTATCATCAAATCTTCATCGAATCCACATCAAATCATCATAAAATCATAAAAAATTGAAAGCAAGAAATATCAAAATCATTAATTTATCTCTCGAGGCATATATCCATCAATCACGAAAACATGTATGGGGCTTTATAGAAATTTTTTCATCGATGCTAATGTGATAGCACAAAATTTTCTTTGAAGCAATCGTAAACACATCACTTAAAGAGGGGAAAAATGTAGACACCTAAAATGGTGCGGAGAATACAAGGTAATTAAATATGATTTATTTGATTAATTAATCCTAAATTCATCTACTTAGTAAATAAATAGAAATATTTATTTATATTAAGTTCACTATTAATTCTTCTATTTTATCACGTATTTCCTCTTAATTAAATAAACAAAATTAAATATTTTGTTTTATTTAATTATTATTTCTTCTATACTTTATCCATTAAATTCTATCCAATAAATTAAATACACAACTTCAAAAATTTGTGTTATTTAATTATCTTATTATATTCCTCTTTATTAAATGGGCAAATATCAAATATTTGTTTTATTTAATTAAATCTTCATATTTTACTAAAATTGAATAAATCAAATATATTCAAATAAATGCATAAATCAAATCTCTCTATTCACTCACCAATAAAATTACATTTTTCAAATCTAATTAAAGCAACTGGCATTCACGGGAAAAGCCTCGGGGAATAAACTTGCAGGAAATCCTCTCAATCTTCTATCTCAAATCTTTCCTCTCATCTTTCCCTGATGTTTTCATGGGGAGGAACAATCCTCCATGATCAACTCCACTTCTCATCTCATACCATTCAAATCTCCAGATTCAATCTGAGACTGTTATTGTTACCCACAGTGTAAGAGTATTGTCGAGAAATCTGCGTATCTACGATATACGAGAAGCATGAAAAGGACGAAATTATCATCTTTTATGCAAAATTACTCTCTGAGGAATTAGTACTAAAAGCAGCAAGCAATCATAAGTATTAGCATTAGCATTTTAGTATCATCATAGCATCATGGCATTATTAGATTTCATATCATGACAACATCATTAGTTTTTACTGTAGCTTCCATTTAGTAGGTTTCATGTTAGGATAGTTTACAGTAGCATCATATCATCTAGGAATCATTAGCAGTCATCACATCATTGCATTTAACATCCATTCCGTTTTCTAGATAGGCATTTTAAACAGTTACGGTGCTTACAAATTTGAGAGTTTCTGTAACTTGATAAATCTTTGGAGATAGGAGATAATGGGACGCTTTCAGGCTTTTCAGTGTTTTAAATCAGTTTAATTGCTGATTAATCTTGATATAATGTTTCATTAAGAGGTGTATTTAATTTGTATTTAGTTTACATTTTCCTACTTACACTTTTTAGAACACACACTTCATATCATGAGCTAGATACTCACTCGAACATTAGTCAATTCTTTTGTTATCCCTTCAATTTGAATTTCATGAAGTTTCAACCATATGGCCATGGTGGGAAAGATACTAATACGAGTGGCAAGCATCGTTCTTACTGGAGTGCCCGTACTCTCCCTCCTTTCTAATCGGTTCTCACATTCTTGCTTGTTTTGAAAAATGTTATCTAATACCAAATGTGCCCTGGGCTTAACCATGCAAAGCACTTCATAGGAGCACACTAGAATGGTGCAGCGAGATAGAGTTTGTATAACGTCATATACACAGTGTAGCTTAATCTTGAATCATGTCACCTATCATGACTACCCGTACTAAATAGAACACCTCAAAGGAGTTTGCAGACACTTGGTCGAGATGTCTGATACATGGGCCGTGTGGGTAAAGGAGAGTGGGAGCAACTTAGAGAAAGTTTTCTTAAATGGCATTATGGACGGTGGACCCCGAATGAAGAATTTTTGTTGAAGGGGGGGCAGACAAGGGGATTCAGGCTGCTGGTTTTGGAACATTGTATAGGAGCGGCATTGCATAGATGGCCACCCGAGTTGCAGACCCTGCATGAAGCATGTTCGTCGATTTGAATGCGGAGAAATGTAGGTGAGCTACCACAACAGGAGGCCGTGTGTGGTTGTTGCTTGAAACACCAACCAAAAACTCTTTCTCTGTCCTCGATGTTATAAGGGGAGTGGCTTATTTTAATAGACCTTGATACCATGTAGTGACCTTTTGGTAGTTTCTCTAACCACCACAATGGCTGCTATCAATAATTTATGAGCCCATGCAACATGCCACTAGAGTTATGAAAGTTCATTGATGACCATCGGGTTACCAAAATCTTCTAAAAAAAATTCCTCTTCGTGAAATTTGATTAAAATAGACAGCTTAATGAATATCGAGCTCCATCTTATGAAAACATGCTCATCTTCTTAGTCTTCGTTTATCAATGCATATCATCATAAGTAGGGTTATCTCATGAGACAGAGATACTCAAGGAATAAGTGTATCAAATCTGTATTGTCCAAGATAATGAAAATGTTGTTCCTATCGCTTCTCATGCGAAAGTGTGCTATTAAATGATAACTTTAGGCACAAACGTGCAAGTAATCTCGTAGCATATAAGTAGGACATTGTCCAATTATATTTGAAATTGTGATAACATAACTTCCACATTCCCTTCACTCTGCAACTACTAAGTTAGTGCAACTAATTGGTGGATTTAGCTCGTCGCTTGCACAAATGAATTATGCAATAATGATATAAGCACAATAATTTCATAATAGAATTTTCTTAGTAGGATGCAAATGGCATGATTTTATTAGCAGCCCACAACACCTCTGAATGGGCGATTTGTAAAGACATTTTGAAGCCTAAGCGCATTTACTAGACATTGGTGGAGCATGAGTTCAATAATGGCATTCTTTCCTTCGATGAATTTACTTGAAATGACAACCCATGTTGTTGATCATGCTCTTTCTAGCAACATCTCATCCCTTTGGTTTAATTTCATGCATTTGTGCTCAGAAAGCCTACATAAGCAATGTGGAGCAAGCATTGTGGGGGGTCATTGTGAAGTTGTTGTGGTTGATTGGTCGAGGAAATAGTGGTGTTGCGAAGTGTGGGTGTGGCATAGGAGATATCTGTCGAGGGGGCAGGAGTAGAAGAATGTGGAACGTCGTGATAAGGATGCCATCATAAGGAACAACAACAAAGGGGCAGAAGCCTGCACTAAGGGCTCCGCATGAACCATCTCCATCGAGGAACCCGTGGGCAAAAGAATATGGGGTACAGTGAAGGTGAGGACATCGTAAAGGCCAACGGTAAGTGGTGAATGGATACCCGCATATCGTGCCTTGCAAGACACCTCTTAAGTACTGCTAGCGCATCACCCCTTATTTTGTAAATCCCTAAAGACGTGCTATGCAATTTCAGTCTAATTTATGTATGTAAGAGGAGTACTGCATTATCCTCAGCTTGATTTCTTCTTTTTTCATACTATTGTTTGGGAGTCTTGCTTTCAAGAGTCATGACAGCCATGGTTCATTTACCCACCTCTTATGGGTGTGCCAACTAATGGAATCTTGAAGTTATGCATGGAATGGGTTATGCATCCATTGGAGGAAGAACTCACGAGCTTTCAAATTTTTCATTTTGCATTAGGCATGAGCCAATTTCATCATAACAACAAGAATGCCCACGACCCTTGGAAATCAGTGGGCTGTGAAAGGAGAGCCTACAGGAATAAGAGATGACATCATCGGGTGCTACAAAAAAACACCCTTGATTCACTCTAGCCTGCATTGATCCCATTGCTTCACTTGGCACACACACATTAAAATGACCCATCAATCACATCATGTATGCTCCTCTCAAGGAATCCTCAGCTTAGGTTGAACTCGATTGGCATATTCATAAGGGTCCGTGAATGATCGTTAACGTGTGTGCAATAGAATGGTGTGAATTCTTGGACCCCTTTGTGATAGGCAAGCACAGAGAACAAACATGATCATATCATTAAGGAGGGCTATCCCATAGGCGCGGGCAAGATCATGCAGGGGTATGTATGTAGGAGGATGCTCAAAGAAGGCCATTAAGAGAATGGTGAAAGACACAAGGAAACCTGCATTGTACCACCCGCATGGATGCCCACCATTGATGCAGGTCTCAAGCATCGTTGTCTATGCAAGAGGAGGAAACTAAAGTAGAAAGCTATGGTGCGCAATGTTGCTCACCCCCCCCCCCAATAATCATCATTAACTTAAGACCTCACTCGATATTGTGTTAGGATGGAATGACACGGCAGTTAGAGGTGATCATGTCAGCTGCAGAAAGGTTGTTAGGGAGGTTCACTATAAACAACAATGGTTACCCGCAGTCTCACAGAGAACCAACCCGAAGAAGCTGTTAAAAATGTCATTCAAGAATGACTTAGCAAGTGATGGTCATGTTACAGTAAGTAAGTGAATGCGGGTGAAGTAGGGCAGAGCGCCGCTTATGAGTCCCACTTTGCAACAATAGGATGATGGATGGTAGCCGTCATGGGGAGGCTCACAAAAGGATAATGGCACTGGTGGGTTGTGGGCCCACAAAGTAGGGAGATAGTGAATCTTCACCATTGTGAAATGGCACCGAGGTGTTGGCCTCCCGTAGGAAATTTCCCACAAGGGTGAACTCATTGGCTAGCTTTGACTCGAGAATCTATCCATGACCTTAAGATTTCATTATGAGGAAATGGTCTGTGTGGGCCCCACCCAACAAGACGACGTGAGAGCTTAGTTGTTCAGATAATGGTGGTCGGGCAAAGACAAGCCACACACAAAGACCCACAATTTTTTTAGACATAAGAGATTTTGAAGTGCATCAAGCCTGGTTTGATAATGGTGGTGATGGGATGGAGGAGTTGGATGTGGTGCCCGCCACACAGGTGGTAGCTAAAGATCGGTTGTTTCATAGCGGAAAAATGGGAATGGAGACCTATATAAGGCAACCAACAATTGCAGGTCCATGAAGCTTGAAGGACATAGTGACAAAAGTAAATGCGAGGTCTGCATGTCAGGCGGACACGGAGGCTTGGCTACAAGTGAACGACAGAGTGCAATGGCAAATGGAAAGAGGAAACCCGCAAACATGGGTCAACAAAGGTTAATGGATGTCAGGCAAAAAGCTAACGAAAACCCACTAGGCCCAACCCCCAAAGGAAAATGACCCCAGAATTGAAGTAGGTTAACTCAATCAAATGAGGAATTGATCATTTTAAGGCTTGTGACTGACTTAGGTTCAAATTTTGGGGTGCGCAAAGTGAGGCAAAGACAAAATAGCCTGTTGGGACAAAAAATGACTCATCAGGAGTGAAAAAGAGGGGGTCCCTGCCTTCATTGGGGCATGTGTACAAAATATGCACAACAAATGGAAACTCACTGGGGAAATGCTCCATAGCATTTAAATGAAAATCTAGAATCACAAACCCAAAATCTCTAGTTTTGATCCTCACACTAGGGTAAACAAACTAGATGCTCGACCAAAGGATAAAAATCACTAGTTAACCCAACCTTCAGTATGCTAAAAATCCAAGTGTGTGCATATGCGTTAAGTCCCATCCTTTAGTTGCTACAAGAACCCAAGCTCTGTCAAGTTAAGCTACATAGTTTATTCTAACTCCAAAAACATCTAGGACATTGCCTTGCTGCCAGTCAGGCATCCATAGCCCTGAAAAGGTTGTCGTTCTGACTCTCCTGAACATTTCTCTACTGCCAGTCGGGCATCCATAGCCCCTATAGAGTTGCTCGAATCCCCCCTAAAAAGCTGAATTTTCTTTCTTTTTTATTTTTTCAATGTCTTACTTTTCTTTCTTTTGATTCTTCTCTTTTCAATTTTTTTATTTTCAACTCACGAGCAAGGAAGCTCACACTCAGGGCTGAGAATCATAGTGGCGCTGAAGCAAAATTTTAGATTTTTCACTTAACTCAACTTCACAAAAGGACCTACGACAACTTCAAGATTATTAAAATGTGTGAGATGTATAAGATTTCAGAATACATCAGAGTCAGACTAAACCAATGACTTTTCCTCTTTGAATCAAACACCTAGATCCCTTGACACTAACAGAAGACCTTCATCATCCACTCTGAAAAATTGATTAGAGTTTATCGAGGAAATATGTAGAACAACCCCCAGGAAATAAAATGATGGTTGTTGTGCACATGAACATTCCTAGCTAAAAGTAGAGGAACCCAAAGCAAAGCAACAACAAAGTGGTAGCAAAAAGGAAGCAAAACGAAAGCAAACAAAAGCAAACAGAAAACAACAAAAAGACCTACACTAACCAAATTGAGAAAGCAAAAGAAAACAACAAGGAAACTACCCTAAAGCATACTAACCTATGGAAAACCAACTATCCTAACAAAAACAAGAAAGAAAAACTATATATAC
>VDFB02196214.1:0-27839 GCA_007258455.2 Sequoia sempervirens | reverse complement strand
GATTAAACTAGGTGCCAAGGTACATTTTGATGACCCTCCAACTCCTCAACTTAAGTATAAAGTAACTTTATAAAAAAAAAATCTCAAGTGAGGAATACAAATATTAAATAAATCAGACCTTAGCAAAACCCAACGCCTAAATTGGAAAGACACTGCTGAATGTAGCCGCCTGGCTAAGACCAGTTACCAGAAATAGACTTACTATTTTTAGTAGTTACTAAAAACTACTAAAAATAGTAAATACACTAAAAACCCAAACTGGCATAAAAATTGATTAGCAATGTGACTTACTATAAATAGTAAGTGATGGAATTGGCCCTTGCTAAAAATAGAAAGTCTAGCCTAAAACACCGAAAACCTCCACAGAAAAGATTGGCACTGAGTTCCCTTACCAAACTCCACTTAGCCTACAAGAACTCTGGAATAGGCTAATGGGCATCTCCACTGCTCAAAGGCTAGGAGGGAACATTACAATACCGTCTTGTTTTTTTGTATTCTACTCTATTTCTTTACAAGATTACCACATCCTAGCATCAGCCTTGGGAACAGACTTCAAAGAGAGAACCAACTTGGACCATGAATTGAAGACCTATTTAGGCCTAAAATGGATGCTATTGGCATGGGCATGAAATCTGATGGGTAACTATCCCTACTAAAATAATTGCACACCTACATCAAGTTAATAGTCCATGCCTTAGTTGAAAATAAACCCCCTTAATAAGGTATCTATCACACCATTTTGTAGTGTCCCCATTTTTTATGTCATCTTTTGGTTTAGTTTGATTCTGACACACTTACTATTTTTAGAAAGTGTTATATTTAGTAATTGGTCCAACAAACAGAGCAGTGTAGGGTTTCCTGTTTGGGCAATGTGTGGAAGTTGTTCGATGAGCTTTAATTACTTGTGTCAGTCTTTTCTATGGGGTTTTTCGGTGTTTCAGGCATAGCTTTCTATTTTTAGCAGGGGACCAGTCCAATGCTTACTGTCTACATTGAGCTCTTTGTTATATCAGTTATCTTTTTAGCTTGTGTCTTTGATGTTTTTACTATTTTTACTACTTAATAAAATTAGTAAGTCTATTTTTAGAAGCTAGACCTGATCAGGCTACATTCAGCAGCATTATTTCACTTGAGGCTCTTGGTTGCTAAGGTTGGAATATTTAAATATTTGTTCTCCTCTTTGAAAAGTAAATTAAAATAAAGTTATTTTATAATTTTAAGTTGAGGGGTGGAGAGGACATTAAAAAGTACCTTGGTGCCTAAGTGATAACTTTAAGTCGTTTTAAAAAGCTACAAAAGTGCAAATAGTTTCCTTATGAGCAGACCCCTTGGCCTAGTTGCACAACGTTGTTTTAAAAGAGGGGTCATGTATTCCAAGTGGATGCTTAGAAAAGAGGCTTATTAATCAATTTTAAAGGCTAATGTTATGCCTCATAAGATGGGACGCTTAGTTTGGGCTTAATGTCAATTTTAAATTAAAAATCAAAAGTGGAATTTTGAAGGCAAAAAGTTGGACGCCCCTCTTGAGGTAATTTCATGTTATTTCATAAAGTGAAATGAGAGGGAAATTTATTTAAACTCAAATGCAAGTTGCCCTAATCATTTATTCACCTTATAAATATGAGTTTTGGCTCTCATTTGGTTATGGCTGATTTTGGTTGCATACGGAGATGTTGCTGGTTTTTCGCCAGGAGCTCTGAAAGTGAGTGTGGAGGACGAAAATCCTTGACATCTTGGACTAGTTTAGGTAGTGCAAGACCTGCCCTGGCCGGTGAAAGCGTGGTTCCATCCAAGAATCACATTCTGAGCTTAAGTTGCAGATTTCAGTCATTTAGAATGAAGATCTTTGAGCACTATTGATGAGTTTCAGTTGTGTTTTGGATTGTGTTTGCATTCTCTCATTTTGGCATGGTTTTATAATGAGTTTTGGAGTGGTTTCACCATTTTCTGGGTACTTGGGCGACTAGGTCAGATTGTGAAGATTTGCACAAAAGTCATCAAGGGATTGAGATCATCTTGTGGGTGTTGAATCTGAGTGTGCTCCTCATCAAGGCGTTTCCAGGGATATATCACTTTGAATTTTTGAAGCATGCATTTGAATTTATAAGCCAAATCGCCCCATGACAGCTAGCGCCCAGTTTGAGGCTCACTTCCAGATTTCTGGGCAACTCAGTCGAGTTCTGGTTACTGTTAATGAAGGTACAGTTTGAGGTCAGTTTGGCATTGGAAAAGAACAGGGTCTGGTGGAACTACCTTTGGAGAAGGATGTTGCAAAGTTGTGTCTTTCAACCTGCTGTTGGAGCTTCATTAAAAGGTCTGATTACATTTTCTGAGTATGTTATTTGTATGTGAAAGGACTGTAATTTTTCTGTTAATGAAATCTGAATATAGAAAGCTTTGGAAATTCATTATCTAGTGTACCTTTCCTTCTATTTGCTGCACTTTGCATTATTTACTTATGCAAACTCAAAGCATAAATGGCACATGAAACTCAATGTAAAAAACACTCTCAAACAAACGCAAACAGCAAGAAGGAACAAAAAAAAAATCAGGGTCTTATATTACACATTCAGGGGGTGACTAGGAATAAACAAGGATCACAACAGTTGCAGCCAGCAACTCTGTAACTGTCAGTAGCCGCCTATATTTGGGGTAAGCTGTCACTAGGTAAAATGACCGCTCAGCAATAACAGTTTAAATGACTTGTTGGCAAGGATTTTCCATAATCTCATAGAAACACATGCCAGTAGTCTAACTGCCATCCAACACATTTATGGTCCATAGGCACACCTAGCATAACCATGTGGGCGCCAAAACCAACTAAGATGGAACATCTAGCAAGAGGTAATTTGCTAGGATTAGAATTTCATAGGCAGCGCTTAGGAGCTGGGAGATTTGTGGGCCCTAGGAATTAGTTAGTGGAATTTAAATAATCAAGGAAAGGTAGTTGGACCCCCACATGACAGGCAATCAGCAGACAAGCAGAATCAGATTTTATCTTTTTCATATAGATACCAGTGGTACCCACACTAGAAAGAGATGCCCACAATAGAGAATCTCTCTCAGGAAAGGTGAAGGTACTAGCCATGAAAATAGAAGAATATTTAGCTACCTTGTCCTCATGTCCAAGGTGGATTTGGTGGGTCCCAGTTCATTGTCAACAGCAACCAAACAAAAACAACAAACAAATCATGTAATGTCCCCTTTTAGCACTATACTTTTCAGTGGCCAATAGCCTATTTCCAGAGTCCAATAGGCTGCTCGGAGGCATTTCTAGGGTTTCCAAGATTCTTGGAGGTTTTCTGCTTTTTCAAGGGGTTGTTGCGTGTGTTTTCCAAAAGGGTTTCTAGGTCTTTCTAGGTTTTCTGAGATTCTTGGTGGGCAGTCACTACTATTTTTAGCAATTTCTATTTTTAGTAAGTCACAATTGCATCTCAAAATGTGCTTATTTTGAGTTTGGAGTCACCATTTTTAGCAGTATGCTATTTCTAGTGGTGGTCTTGGCAATAGTTCATAGCAGGGTTACTATTTCTAGCAATGGTGGCAATTGCAATGGTTGGCATCTTGGTATTTTTAGCAGTTGGCTTCTACACCATCGTTAGAATTCGGAAATGGAAATATTGCAACTTAAGTTATTAAGTTATAAAGTTTGAAAAGGCAAAATATAAATAAAAAAATAAGTTATTATTGGACCCCCTTTGTCCCCCACCCCTAGACTCCACAACTTTAAGTTGTTTTAAAAAGTGGAAATTATGTTTCCAAAAATATATTATAATTGAAAATCCAAATACCGGGACTGCAAGTTATGACCTACTGGAAAGTTGTACTACTCAAAATTATACCTGTACACTTCTTGGAGGAAGTTACACTTTCCAAAAGATTCTAGGGCGCTTACACTCCAAAGATGTGGAATGGGTGTTATAGAGGGTAGGGAAAAGCAGCGTAGATGGTGGCTCTGATTTGCAGATTTATGTAATCAAAAAGCCCATGTGATGGCAATTGTAATGTTGCAATTTCATTTTCATTTCAGTGATTATGGAAAATCTTTGCTTCCTTCTTGCATTTTGTTTGTGCAATTCTCTATTGTTGTTGTGAGTTTCAGATTGTAAGGGGAGTACCCTTCATCATCAAGAGAGAAGTTGAGTGAAATTTTCAACTGACAGCACCTACAGGACAAAATTCCTAGTAGGTGTAAGGTGGTTCAACAAAACCCTAGTCATCCTAAATACAATTTTGCATTTTGCATTTCATCATCAGATTTGTATTTTGTCTTAATTTAAATCTTGCCAGGTTTAAGCCATCGCGGAGTTATATCTTCTGTATAATCAGTACAGAAGGAAGCATATTCAAATCCCGATTGCCACACATCCCTTTTCACCAAGTCATCACCTTGCTCAAGACCTAGTGTTTGGTAAGTGGAATTTTCTAAGCATAGAAGCTAGTGGGAGATGATTCTAGTGCACAGTCTGAACTAGACCTACCAGATTCATACCTATTGTTGGACTGCACTAGAAATCCAGGGCAATCAGACCTTTGATGCATTAGACTGGCCCAGATTGAGGAAGGCACAACATATTAGTTTCCCCCAATTCAAGATGCCGTGAGCCTGGGAAGCCAGGGACAGGCGGTCAACCCTCATCCACTGGCAAACAACATTAGATCAGAGCATTTGCAGAGCCATTTTGGGGTCTACACACAAACTTCAGGCCTTGACACAAGCAAGGATGTATAAGGGTGTATCTACTGCACAAGGAGGTCTGCAATCTGAGTGGAGATAGTTGAGGGTTTCACACCTCAACCCTTCACTATAGGGTGTTTGTGGAGGCGAATTCATATCTCATTGACAATGGCATCCCTGTGTGCCCAAACATCTACCCACGAGTAAGAGCAGGCAAGGATCCAAGGGGATCATTCCAGATGAGTTCAAGGGGATGATGAGCACACAATTATACTGAGAGGGGAGGAGGGGTGGAGGGGGCAGAGAGAATCGATATAACAACAATCTTTTACTTTTCAAAACTTAATCAACCACAACAATAATACTTTAAAATATTATATATATATATATACAAACTTCTTTTGTAGGCACCAACCCACTGGAGACACCAATCCCCACTTGGAGAATTCATAAGCACCAACCCACTGAAGACACCAATCCCCACTTAGAGAATTTGTAGGCACCAATCCGCACAACTGAGCACCAACTTAACAAGAGACACCAATCTCTTATTTTAATAGGCACCAGCCTATGAATCCTTTCAATGGATGATTTGTCTTCACAAGATCTAAATGTAGGTAACTTTGCTTCACACATTTGCCTTAATATCTTCTCGAATCTGCTCATAACATCATTCCAATCTACTTAAAACCTCTTTCAAAAATCTGTCGTAAGTCTGCTCCAATTTCTCCCACAAATGAGCTCAAATAGCTCTCATAAATCTCTTCAAATACTTTGTACAGATCTGCTTGAATAACCTCTTATTTCTGCTCTTCATACAAATATTGCTCTATAAAAATTGCTTCAAATCTGCCCTCAAATCTGCACTCAAATCTGCTAATATATGGAGAGATATTTCATTTAAAAACTTGCTTCTCACATCTCCATTTTACTTTGTTTTATATCCCTTCAAGCATACCCCTTCTCCCAAAAGAGGTGACTCTCCCAAGAGGGGTCGGCCAGCCTTGGGATAATAGTATTTTATTTATTTTTAAATCTCCAAGGTGTAATATCCACCCCAATTTTTTCCATTTTGCAATTGTTAGCATTAGCCAAAATAACAATGATAAACTAAATTAAGCTACTATCCACTTTCTAATCACCTAGATTCTGATATGGGCAAGGTGAAAGCATACGGTGGCAACGTGTACATTGCAATAATTGAAAGCAACCACTTGTTCAGTGGGGTGAGTGATAAGCAAGAATCAACTAAAAGCAATTACCTTCCACTTTTTTATCACCCAGATCCCGACGTGGGTAAGGTGAGAGCATACGGTGGTAAGGCTTACAATTAAATGCTTATGGAGTAAACCATTTGTTCAGTGGGGTAAGTATGAAATCTCCAAAGCATGAAAGGAAACATCCATTTATTCAACGGGAATTACAATTGGAAAAGAAAGCATTTGGCGGCTAGTCAGCCAAAGCAAAAAAGAAAGATCCTCTGCTTATTCAACGAGTTTAACATGAAGCCAAAGAAAGTTCATCCGCTTATTCAGCGGGCATAACATGAAACCAAAGAGAGTTCATCTGTTTATTCTGTGGGAATGACACTTATTCAATGGGGTTAGCATCAAACCAAACAAGAGCTAAATCGCTAAATGGCACCACTAAATCAGAATTCCAATGAGATCTCAAAATAAAGTTGTTATCAACAATTACAAATCTGTGAAATAGCTGCAATAGAGGACTGAAATTATGAGACAATCAACTCTAGATGACAACCAAGCAATAATCCAAGCCTGCAGCATGTTGGAGTGTAAACATCGTATACTATGAAGAAATGAAGAGTTAGCAGGTCTAGAATGTTGTAGCAGCAGTCTGATATGAATTTCTAGGTCCGATATCACTGTTGCAGCAATCTGATACACCAAACCAGCAAGCAAGAAATGGTCACAACTCCCAAAATAGCCTCCCAAATCCACAAGAAACACCAATCAGCTATCAACAACTGCCTAGGAAAGTCTGGGCGCCATCAAAAAGTCTTCCAAAGACTGCAAACAACTAGGAACTCGCTGTTGTTACCCGAGCTCACACCAACCAGCAATGCTACAACTTGGCAAGGGGGGCGACCAGCTCCTAAAAATTAGTTTCCTCACCAAAAAATCTGAGAATTAGCACAAAGGGGTGCCCAAGGATGAGAACGCAGATAGAGCAACACCCACAAAAAATTAGGCAATCCTCCAATCAGCAAGTGCACATCATATGGTATGGACTAGGGTTGGAAAGATGCAACCAGCAACCCAAAAACTTCAAGAAAATCACTCCAAAATGCTCCCAATTGCTGCAAATCAGTATTCACACCAAAATATGCATAGCTATAAAACATCATAAGAAGCCAAAACTCAAAACAAACAGAAAGCCATCACCAATAAGCTCCAACGGTGACTCTTGCAGCACACCCACGTCCAGCTAGGGAGAATCTTTCATCTTTGAAACTAGAGCCACCTTGAGGGTTTTCATCCTCAAAGCCCAAAGGATTCTATCTCCAATTTGACAATGATTTCATCCTCTTGTGGGTGATTTCTATAGACACATAAAAAAATTCATTAAAAGCGTCCTCTTATTCAAATTTTTCCAATCATTAAGTGGATCCAAATATTATTATATTATTATTCTTCATTATATCATAATATCAACTCCCTCCTTTTTTACCATAATTTTCATATATTTAATCCATTTAATAATATTATGACCATTTTAATATTCAGTAAATTACATCCTTCTTCTAACCTCTTCCACACCCATTTTATCACCTATTTATCCTATTTCACTTCTATTCCACTCATCTCATGCATGTGGGATATACTTCTCCAAGCCAATCTTTTATCCCACATTCATTATGCAATTCGGATTCACCCAAAGGATGCCTATTTAAGCATAGCCCCCCTCTCATATTTGATCCAACCACGTTCATTGCACTTTAGTTATTAGAGTAATTAATATTAATAGTCATTTAGTCATCTTTATCTTATTAGATTATTTCTATTTCTGTTTTAGATTAGATAGCTTCGAATCCTTTTTGTTTTGCTTTATTAGTTGTCATTTCTTTATAGAAACATCTCTTTGTATCTATTTAAAGAGCTTTGCTCTCATGTAAAATTACATCATTGAATAATAGCAATCTGATAATTTAACGAACATGGTATCAGAGCGAGTGACGAGCATTTAGATTTTTTTTCGTGCCCTAGTTACCTAAAATTATTTTTAGAATTTTTTTTGAACAATTTTTTATGAAAAATTGTGCTATATTTTCGAAGAATTTTGAAGAGCCAAAATTTTGAAATTTCTATGTGGCTCCTGCAAAAAAATTTGAAGGGTTTTCGATCTATGAATTTCGTGGGCTTCCTGGAAGGATTTTGCAGCTGACAATCGAGGCTCTTTCTAATCTGAAGGTGCGATTTTTTCTTCAGTTGGACGCGATTTGTGTTTCCATTCCAACCGCAATTTAATGAAGACATGATTCTTGCGTTGAGTCGCATTTTTCTGGAATCTTGGACCACGATTTTCTGTTTTTTGAGGACACGATCTCCATCCCTTCTGGTGCGCGATTTCCTTGAACATATTTTGCAGTTTTTTGATCAATTTTTTAGCCACGCGACGTCTCTTTCTGGTCAGGTGTTTTTTGTGGCGCATTGGTGCATCATCTGGTGTATTTTGGGACGCAATTTTCAGTTAATCGTAGTCGCCCTGGCCTCTGTAAATTTCGTGCCGTGTTTCCAGAAGAATTCCTCCATTTTTCTGCAAGTTTTTGGTTCTTTAATGGCGATCTAGGGTTCCAGATTTTTCGACTAGGGTTTTTACCCATTTTTTGAAGGCGGAAAATTTTTTCGATTCCAGATTCTTGGTGGGTTTTTCGAGAGCTCAACTGGGTTGGTCTCCGAATTTTTTGGGTGCATCATTTTTCGTGCCTCAATTTTTGTGCCGACGGATTTGTCTTGAATTTTGTGCCAGCTGATTGTCCAGTGTTCTGCCAGCTGATCACAACGTTACCTCGTTTTTTGTGCTTTGGAAAACGGGAGGGATGGCAACTTTGTCCAATGTTATGTTGGAAAGTTCGCAGAGGTTTAATGGCAAGAATTACAACACGTGGAAGCAGAGGATGCTTACCATCTTTGAGTACCGGTGTCTGGATGCGCTTGTTCTTGGTAAAGAAGTTCGTCCCACTGTTGCTGGGAAGGATCAAGACAAGTATGATGGAGGTAATAGGGAGGCAGTCATGTTGCTCAAGTTATCAGTCACCGATGAGATGCTTCCAGAGGTGCCATCTGGCAAGACTGCTGCGGAGATATGGAAACATATGAAAGATCTCCATGAAACGTCAGATAAAAGCCGAGCTTTCTTTCTGAAGAACATGTTGTTTTCGATGATGATGGATGAGAAGATGTCCCTGCAGGAGCATCTTATGAAGATAAAGGAAATATGCGATCAACTAGAGGCCATTGGTCGCAAGATGGAAGAGGAGGATATGGTAGTGATTACACTGAAGAGTCTACCACGATCCTACGAACATTTTATTGAGACGCTCAACATTACCTCCACTAATGTTGACTTGAAGTTTGATGAGTTGTGCAATAAGTTATTGCAGCAAGCTAGGTGGAGACAACAATTTGGTAGCAACAGTGATATGGTCAGTGCGGAACAAGCATTTGTTGCCAAGGACAAAGGCAAAAGCGAGTCCACTCAGCAAAAAGGACAGCGCACATCTGAGGAGGGTTCCAAGAAGAGTATCACCTGTCACTATTGTGGGAAGCTTGGTCACATCCAGAGGTTTTGCAAAGAGCGGTTGGCTGATCAGAATTCCAACCAAGAAGAGTCTCAGCAACAGGCTCATGTAGCAGAGCATTCTGAAGAGAAGGCGAAGGAGTCAACCTTCTATGCGTTTTAAATTTTTTTTTGGGTAGTTAGTAAAATGACCATTAAGGGAGGGTATTAGAGTAATTAATATTAATGGTCATTTAGTCAACTTTATCTTATTAGATTGTTTCTATTTCTATTTTAGATTAGATAGCTTTGAATCCTTTTTGTTTTGCTTTATTCGTTGTCGTTTCTTTATAGAAACATCTCTTTGTATCTATTTAAAGAGCTTTGCTCTCATGTAAAATTACATCATTGAATAATATCAATCTGATAATTTAACGAACATTAGTTACTTTTGCATTTACTTTGAGCACTCTTTGTTTCGCATTCTCTTTGATCTTTGCATTTACTACTAGTATTTTGCATTTCTCATCATTTTAACATCATTAGAATCTTTCTCTCATATCCAATCAATCATAACCTCTTGTGTATGTGTGCTTCTGAGAGCATCAATTTCTCAACACAAGGTTGTGATTGTAGGAAAACAATGGAGTAGATTTTGTTATTATGCATGCATGTTTAGATCAGATATTTGTTTTGCATGTGTTTCTTGCAAGTAACTCTATTGAGGATGTTGGAAATCTGAATCTTGATCTCATAAGATTTCAGAACCATTTTTCCTCCATCTACAAATGGTGAACCCGACTACTAGTATTTTGCATTTCTCATCATTTTAACATCACTAGAATCTTTCTCTCATATCCAATCAATCATAACCTCTTGTGTATGTGCTTCTAAAAGCATCAATTTCTCAACACAAGGTTGTGATTGTAGGAAAACAATGGAGTAGATTCCTGTTATTATGCATGCATGTTTAGATTAGATATTTGTTTTTGCATGTGTGTTTCTTGCAGGTAACTCTATTGAGGATGTTGGAAATCTGAATCTTGATTTCATAAGATTTCAGAACCATTTTTCCTCCATCTACAAATGGCGAACCCGACATGAACTTTCTGTTTCTTTTATCATGCAAATAATCAATATCTTTCATCATGCATTTTGCATAAATCCGACAAGTTAATATGGGAGATGAATATTGTTAAGCAGTTTGCATGTTACTGATTATGATTTAAATCGTCATTGTTTCTCTGCAAATATCGTCGCGTTTTATGATCTTGTTAGGGGTGATTAAATAGAATGGTATTTCAAATTTGTTATCTCGGCTATTCAGTATTTTTTAGGGCAGTTATGTATTTTGGAGGAAAGTATATCGCCTAATCATTTGCATTATCATTTGATTCGGCAAACCGATATTGATATGAAATTTATTGGTTGTGGTTTAAAATCTCCCACATCATAATAATCTTCATACGACTTTCTGATTTGGTTAGTGATTTATAATTGTTGGTCCGCATATGATCTCATCCATTATAGTCTTGCTTGATAAACTCAAACGATCAAATGGATTCGTGTTTCTAAGTTTGGTTTTAGCGGCCTCATAATTATTTTTTGTCAAAGCCTATCCTCATAAGTTCGATCACTATCTCATCTAAAAACTCATTTCATGCTTCTCAACATTCTATCACTTCAATGCCTTGATAGTATCCTTTATGTCTGCTTATTTTGGTGATCCACTATTGCATCTCCCTATGTTTGCTTAAAAGTTTTTATAGTCGTTTCCATTCCAATCCAACACAAACACAAGTCAAATAAATGGTCTTCAAAGATTTTCATGGCATTAAATCTGTCCTTGGCGCAAATTTCTTCATGTCAATCTATTCGGCCTCTATTTAGATTACATAGAACCAAATGGCAAGTGAAAGAAAAAAAAATAAAAAAATAAACCCAATATCTTAATTCGTTGAAAGTTTCTAAAACTTAATGGAGAAATATTCTAAGAATTTGGTCGCGATTTTCTTTTGCTATCTAATCAAATTTGTCAAATTAGGGTCACATTAGTAACTAATTATGTCGGATTAGGTTGACATTCGTAACTAATTAGAATAGTTTAGATTAATATTAGTAACTTAGATTAATATTAATTTAGATTCATTTTAGATTAATATTAATTTTTAATTTAGATTAATTTCAATTTAACTTTATAATTAGTTTTAATTTGGATTTTCAATATAGATTAGTTTTTAATTTAGATTAACTTTTAATTTAGATTAGCTTTCAATTTTAGATTAGCTTTTAATTTTAGAGTAATTTTTAATTTTAGATTAGTCTTTTAATTTAGACTAGTTTTTAATTTAGATTAATGTCTTTTTCCTTCATAGCTTAATAGGTGATTCTATGGCTAATCGTTGGTTTTTCTCTTTGCAGGTTCGCATGTCAGAGACTCAAAAGGTGAAAACATAAACTCTCGCTTTGCTGAAAACTTAAATTTGAAACTACTAATGACATTTGATGCAGGACATTCGTTGAAGACTTGATTTTGAAACTGATTGTCTGTATAGCTTAGACCACATTTTGTTTGGTGCTTAAAAAGAACAACAATCTTTTTCACATAGATTTAACTAGGGGGTTAACGAACTTTTGTTTTTCGTGCTTGTAAGATGGTAGGTATTATGCTCTCACCTTGTGCAAACTCAGTGATTAGAAAGCCAGACCCATCTTTTTTTGTGTTAATCCCTTAAAGGGGCCTACCTCGAAAGAGGGAACAACTCCAACCGGTTTTTCGCTTGGGCCGATATATAAATGGATAAGAATGAAGTGTCAAGTCCTCATGGTATGTAGGCCTTAGTCGTGCAGTGTCACTCGAAATAGGGTACTACCGTCAAACGTATAAGAGCCCCTAGTAGAGTGATTAAAGCCTTAAGTGGCTTGTTGGACGCTCTTGAGGTGCCACATCCCCAAGTATTCACTAAGAACCACTGTTTTAGTAGCCAAAATCCTTCTGTTTGCTAGCACAAGAGGTCGGACCTCTAAAGTCGTCTCACACTTTCATGGTTCATCATAGAGATGACAAATTTCTTGAGATCCTTGTGGTCTTAGGGAATTCAGAACTTGGTATGCCCGAGAAGTGAGTGCCATGGAGGGGAGCCAGTGCTACCAAATTCCTACGTCATCCACTTTGAATAGGCGCGGCTGGAGAAATCCAAGTGGGAACCCCGCAAATCACTAGCCATAGGTTGTGCTTGTCTTCAAGTCAAGTCAAAACATTCAAACATTATGCTTTTGAGTTTGAACTGCATTCTTGTCACAATCATTTTCAATCATAACCAAACATCATCACCTATCATAACCTTTGGGTCTCATGCTTCATCCATCATAATAATCGTCCCTAAACCATCCATAACCTTCCCAAAACTTCATTAATCATCCTGCAACATCCTCAAAACATCCCAAAACTTTCCTAAAATGGTCCTAATCCTTAATAATCCTAGTCACAAGCCCAAGGTCATACTTCGAGGAGCCCCTTCGCCTAATCATGAAGATAATCCAAAACCATATATCCTTCGAGGTGGGTCAAACTTGGCTCCTAGTGATAATGAGAACTTTGTAGAAATCTTAGGTCATCTTGATGATACTATTGACAAGGGAAATACCACCTTAAGTTTGGAATCATACACCACTCCATCTACTAGTCCTCCATCACCATCTAATAAAATGCCTATCTCAAAGCATACTAGTCCTACACCAACATCACCATCCAACTTCACAAGCTCTAATCCATCAACCAAAGAATCCTTTGACAATTTTCTCCAAAGACTACTAGCACGGAATACATCATCCCCATCCTCCAAGACCATTGTTGATGAAAATTTTGAAGATTTATGTGCAAAGAAATCTAAGTCCTCAAACACAAATAATATTGTGCAATCCTACCATGTCATGCATCTATCTTCATCCCCCATAAGTCAAAATAAACCTCATGAGTCTTCCACCCAAATTAACGATTCCATCCAACCATCCTCTCCTATCATACCATCTACATCCAATGATTCATGTCAATCTCTTAGTCCAAAGCATGCTAGCATAGACTCCCCTACACATCAAGATCAAAGTATTCTTTCCACTCCATCCAATGATACCAAAATTCCACAACCCCTTCCAATCTTTGACCAAAATCCCATCTCACAAGAATCTCGTGATGATCCCCTCATTTCATTTTGTTTCATCCAAGATGACCCCCTTCTATCTCAAGAGAAAAGTATCTGTCCAAGTCCGCCTTCCACCTCATCTAATGAATCCATACCATCTCATGATTCCATTGCATCCCAAGAGCATGATAGTTATTCAATCATATCCAATGATGTCCTACCATCTGCTGATCAAGATATGCTTTCCACAAAATCTCAGGACTCCCTTCCTCATCAAGATCAAGATATACCTCCATTCAAGGATACCATTTCATTCCATGATGATGTTCATCCTTCTCATGATCAAGATATGCCTTTCATACCACTTCATGATGATTCCATTCCTAATAAAGAGCAAGCTACTCCATCTCCTACACCTCGTGATCCCTTTCCAAGTCAAGATCAAAGTACCCCATCATCCCCATGTCAAGATCTTATCGCCCATCCTAATTCCCCTTTATGATCACAATCCTCCATAAGAGTCTGTCACCCCTATTCAGGCTATCCATGAGCCCCTTACCTATTAAATGGGTTCCCTCACTTTTATCCAAGGTAGTTTACTCCAAGATCTTGTTATTCCTTCCAAATCACATCCACCTCACAATGGACTCGCATCTTCTTTCATAAATAATACATATCCCGTTGGCAAATGAATGTGTCAAAGTATGAGGCCTTCATGAACAAGGTGTCCTAGAACCCCTTTATACCCAAGAAAATCCATATTATCATGGCCTTGGTTATACATCTCACACTCAAAACATTGGTACCCATTGTAAGTCTAGATTCCATCAAAATAAACCTAAGTATCCTAGTCCATCAAACCTTCCATCTATCCTAGGTCCTTATCCTAGTCCATCAAACCTTCCATCTATCCTTGGTCCTTATCATCCAAACCCTAGTTCATCAACCCTTCCATCAATATTGGGGCCCTACATCCCTCCATCTCCTATTCATCAAGAACAACAAATGCACACATCCTTGATGCCCTCTCAAAATTCTACCCACATTAACCCATCCATAATACCTCCATATCATTCATCTCCATCCACCCATCCCATTGCTCTTGGAAGCAATTTGGGTGCCAAATGTCAAAAGCTTCCACATCAAAATCCACATATATCGAAGGATCAACATGTGTCCTTGAAGAGACATGCAAAAATAAAATAAAATCTGATCCAAAGTCAAAAGAAAAAAATTCAAAGGCCACAAAGGCCCCTAAATCAAAAAGAAAAATTTCAAAGGCCACAAAGGTCCATAAAGCAAAAAGAAAAATCTCAAAGGCCACAAAGGCCCACAAAGCAGAAAGAAAAATCTCAAAGGCCACAAAGGCCCACAAAGCAAAAATCAAAGTCAAAAGCTATGTGGATTCCTCAAAGTCTCATAGAAGCAATAAAATCTAAATTGGCATCCAAACTTGCTAATCCAAAAGCTTCCTCGAATTGTCCATCTAAAAACTTGTCACCTTCAAACTCCATTTCTCCTCCATCACTCCACCAACCTTCAAGGCGTGTGTCGACGTTGATCTTGCCATCCATTTCATATAACCATCAACAAGCTTTCCAACCTCCTATATATTATCCAACATTCATCCTCCATTATCCTCCTTTAATCCAAACCTTTGCATAAGTCCTTAGCTTCTTCCATCATACCATTAATCTACCAATGTTTATGAGCCTAATCCTCATTACCATGGTTTATTAGAGCACATATTCAAGGGATATTAGCCATGGAATTGATGCTTGAGTCCTACCTCCATCTTCCTATCATGCATATACTACCTTCCATTCTCATTTATCCCTATCCATATCCTAGCTTCCATATTTCTCTTGCACTCTACACTTGGGGGCAAGTTTCATCCATCCTATCATTCACATCCATCATCCTCTTTACGTTCATTCCTCACATTTCCACCTATGGTCTTGACAAGGCTAAGAATCTTCTTGAACATCATATATCTTATCCTATACACTTTATCCATATCTTCCATGCCATATCCTTCACCTTATCCATATTCCATCATTCTATCTAAATACATCCTTTCTTCCCTTCCTTGGTCTTGATGAGGAATAGGGGAAAAATACTTAGGTATTCAAACAAACTCAAAAAAATCCCTAAACAATAACACTTTCAAATCACCACACAACTTTGAACTTCAACAAAATCAAAACACGCCAAGATTGACAATCAAGTGGACAATGAAACATACCTACCAACCCATCTTTCAGATCTATCCAAACACATAAACTGTGACAAGAATCAGTTATACATTGAAACATGATGTTTGTCTGTTTGTTGGTCTTTTGATTATTTTATGATTTTTATCTTTGGTGGCATGTCTTTTAGCTTCTCTAGGATGTTTGGGACTAGAGAGGCGAGGATGGGGCATGTTCACTTGTTTGTTGTCTGTGGATTGTTTCTTATTCACAAGATGACTCGTCTTAAGACATGGTTATCCAAAACCATCAAGGACCTATGAGTCTACTATGGATGAGAGCATTCCTTGTCTAATAGTGTCTTCCATGCAATAAGTATTTAGGTCATCTAAGGTCTTTATACCTAGATGCTTATACTTCACTGCTAAATAAAAAAGCAAATAGTATTTAGGTCATCTAGAAGTTCATGTTATCTAGACGCTTATACTAATTTGCGACATAATAAGCTCGATGATGATATAAGCACTTAAAAAGCACAAGAATTTTCATCACCTTGCATTCTCCCTTTTCATCAATCATTTCTTTCCTCGTCCTTCCCTCTCATTTTTCTCTTCATCATTTTGTTCATCTTCCTTGTCACGGAGAAATCAATCAATTGCTTTCTTTAACTGATGTATGTCTCTTGAATCAAATCTCAAATCACTAAACTTGCTTCTCGAAATTTCATAACCCCTTGATCAATCAATCAATCAATCATTGTATCAACTTATCTTGCGCAAGCATCAATCTCAATCAGCTTAATTAGCTCATCAACCCGGCTATACTGATCATTTCCATCAATTGTTCAGTTACGCCCATCAACTATGCATTTCCATCAAATATACATCACCGCTTAATCACTTGCGCAATCTCAATCATCTAATCATTTTCCTATAATCTATCGAGAGATCAATCCTCTTACAATCTATTCGATTAATCTCTCGAGGGGGCATATCATATTCATCATTATCCTTATCAGGATATCTCTGGGGCATGTATCAGTTAATCAATTTTTCTTTGAAACAACGCAACAGGCTACATTGTCTCAAATAGGGGCAAAATGTACACATAAAAATTTTCATTAAAAGCGTCCTCTTATTCAAATTTTTCCAATCATTAAGTGGATCCAAATATTATTATATTATTATTCTTCATTATATCATAATATCAACTTCCTCCTTTTTTACCATAATTTTCATATATTTAATCCATTTAATAATATTATGACCATTTTAATATTCAGTAAATTACATCCTTCTTCTAACCTCTTCCACACCCATTTTATCACCTATTTATCCTATTTCACTTCTATTCCACTCATCTCATGCATGTGGGATATACTTCTCCAAGCCAATCTTTTATCCCACATTCATTATGCAATCCGGATTCACCCCGAGGATGCCTATTTAAGCATAGCCCCCCTCTCATCTTTGATCCATCCACATTCATTGCACTTTAGTTACTTTTGCATTTACTTTGAGCACTCTTTGTTTTGCATTCTCTTTGATCTTTGCATTTACTACTAGTATTTTGCATTTCTCATCATTTTAACATCATTAGAATATTTCTCTCATATCCAATCAATCATAACCTCTTGTGTATGTGCTTCTGAGAGCATCAATTTCTCAACACAAGATTGTGATTGTAGGAAAACAATGGAGTAGATTCCTGTTGTTATGCATGCATGTTTAGATTAGATATTTGTTTTTGCATGTGTGTTTCTTGCAGGTAACTCTATTGAGGATGTTGGAAATCTTAATCTTAATCTTAATCTCATAAAGATTTTAGAACCATTTTTCCTCCATCTACAATTTCATCCTCTTGAAATCACCCACAAGAGGATGAAAACCAATTTCACCTATTTAGCCCATAAATAGGATGAAATCGTTGTCCAATTTCACAAGAGGATGAAAACCAATTAAATGTCTAAGTTTAAATCTTTAATTTAAGCCTTCAGATATAATCGCCATTTAACCTTATATCTTACTCAAACATCTTATGAATCTGCTGCAAATTGTCTTATAAAAACTTATCCAAATCACCTTAAATATGCCACTTCAATATGCTGGTATGAACCGCTCTACTCATAAGAATGTCAACATTTTCAACAATCTTATCCATACGATTTTGACATCAATGACAACAATCTTGTCCATGCCCCTTTGACATCAATGACAATATTTCCAACAGGGGATACCGAAATAATTATTGATATTGATGATTGTGTGTATACAAATGGAGTGAAGAACTCCTTATAAAGGAAAATACAAGATGTTTCTAAACGAAACAATCGTAACTAAAGCTAACTAAAGCGGAAATCAGAAAGATACTAAAAACAACTAAAGCAAACAAAAGTTACTAAAAACTCACTAAGTTAACTAAAGTAAACTAATGACTAATAAAAGCTAAGATGACCATTAATATTACATTTAATATTTTAATACCCTCCCTTAATGGTCATTGTACAAACAAAAAACTAAATCTACCCATATTCAAATGTTGTGCTAGTCATCAAAATGCATAGTATGCAGACTCCTTCTGCTCAGTATGCTTCGCCACATGAGCACTTTGTTGAGACACTTCCTGGTTGGACTTCTCATCAGCCAACTGCTTTCTACAATACCTCTGTATATGACCAATCTTCCCACAGTAATGGCAAGTAATAGACTTCTTCGAGCCCTCCTCCAAATCGCCTTGTCCATTCTACTGAGTGGACTTGCCTTTGCCAACGTCCTTGGTCGTAAATGCTTGTTCAACACTAGGAGACTCACTGCTGCTCCCAAACTGTTTCCTCCACCTATCCTACTGCAAAATCTTGTTGCACAATTCATCAAACTTCAAGTCAACATTGGTGGATGTAATGTTGAGTGTTTCAATGAAGTGCTCGTAGGAACGTGGCAAACTCTTCGAAGTGATCACCACCATATCCTCCTCTTCCATCTTAAGACCAATGGCCTCCAATTGATCGCGAATATTTTTTATTTTCATCAAGTGCTCCTGCAAAGACACTTGGTCATCCATCATAATAGAGAAAAGCTTATTCTTCAAAAAGAAAGCCCTTCCCTTGTCTGAGGTCTCATGAAGATCTTTCAAATGCTTCTAGATATCCGCAGCAGATTTATCAAATGGTATTTTTGGTAACATCTCATTGGCGACAGATAATTTAAGAAGCATAACTGCCTCCCTATTACCTCAATCATACTTATCCTGATCCTTCCCAACAGAAGTGGGACGAGTTTTTGTACCTAGGACAAGTGCATCCAGACACCGATACTCAAATATGGTAAGCATCCTTTGCTTCCACGTGTTGTAATTCTTTCCATTGAACCTCTGTGTACTTTCCAACATAACATTAGACAAAGACACCATACCTCTTGTTTTCCAAAGCGAAAAACGAAGGTAACACAGACCAATAGCAAAACCTGGACAATTAACGGCACAATAAAAAAATCTAACAAAAGGCTTAGAAACTATAAGATTTTTCAAAAAAACCTTTGAAAACTTTGAAAAGTAATTTTTCAAAAAAATCCTCAAAAAAAATGCTAATTTTTTATAGAAAAAAATTTCAAAAACTCTTGTAAATTTTTTTTAAGAAAAAATTTCAAAAACTCTTTGCAGAATTTTTATTTGTCAACTAGAAAACCCTATCAAAAATTGGTTCAAAACTTTTTTTTCAAGTTGCCATGAAATCACGATTTCATACAAAATCGCCCAAAAAGGAAATCAGTCTTCAAAAAATTAGATCTACCCAGAAATTTGCAGACACTGGAACCTTAGTTGTAGCCAAAACAACCATAAATTGCAGAAAATCGTGATCAGAAAAACCCTGGCAGGCAGAAGAAAATAGTTCAAATTTGCCAAAATGAAGTCCCACAAACTTCAGAAAACCCTTCACAGCAAATCGCATCCCAAGGAACAAAAACTAGGTCGCGCCAAAAAAGAATTTGCAAGACGTGGTTTACAGGAAATAAATTTCACAACCCGTCACACGCCCAAAAAATGGAAAGAAGACGCTCAAAATCTTAAGGAATCCGCCCAGAACCAATCAAAGGACGTGCGCACGATTTTTCCCAGGCACTGCAACTTTTTCCAACACTAAAACAACCACGAATCAGTCACAGAAGGGTGTGATATTTAGAAAAACGACAATGCAATTTCAATATATACAAACCCGCAATTCTTCTTCAAGACAATGCCTCAAACTTGACCGCAAAAGAGACGCAATTTCTTACAGAACCAAAAAAAAAAAAACACCAAAATCCCTTGAGATTAGGTCACGATATTTACATTGAAGCAAAAACCCGTGATCTCATTAGCATGCCCTCGAAAATCCACAAAATCTCAGGTCCAGAAACCCTCGAAATTTTCAACAAAATCTACTTCACAATTTTTTTTAAAAGAAATTCTTCAATTTAAAATAATCGGCTAACTAGGCTCTAATACCATGAAATAATTATTGATATTCATGATTGTGTGCATACAAATGGAGTGAAGAACTCCTTATAAAGGAAAATACAAGAAGATGTTTCTAAACGAAACAATCGTAACTAAAGCGGAAATCAAAAAGATACTAAAAACAACTAAAGCGAACAAAAGTTACTAGAAACTCACTAAGTTAACTAAAGTAAACTAACTACTAATAAAAGCTAAGATGACCATTAATATTACATTTAATATTTTAATAGATACACGTCATCACTATAATTTCATCATCCATAATAAATTCTCCGTATTCATGTTCATACTCTCATATATTTATAAACAGTTATCTGCTGCTTATTGAAATTAGAGTGTGGAATCTCTGAACTGTAGCATTCGCTATGTATTTGTCAAAGTTGAAGTAACAATCAATTTGCAGAAATAAAATTTAAATTCATCTTGTTTAGTCTAGTCAGTACAATAGATCTAAGGAAGTTGGACAAATACCATAGCTTTTGCATATGGACTTGAATTGAGGTGGTATTTTCTTTGAAATCACACAATTTTTTGAAACGGAACCAAATATGCACAACATTTCAATTTTGGATGCCATTTAAGGTCTACTTTTGAACCTGCAATAGACCTCCAATTAATAAGGCTCATGTTGACCCCAATGGTCCAACTTTCTCCCAAGATGCCTCCACATGCTTAAAAACATTTGTCCTTTCCTCATTTGTGCCAAAAATAGAAGAGAAATGGTCCTCAAAGTGTTTAGGACCAAAAATAAGAAGCCTGCAGCACTACTGCAGGTGAACTTGCAGACCCACTAAGCACTTGCAAACTGCTACAAGTAAACTTGCAACCTTGCTACAGAAGTCATTTCAACTTGCTGCATGACTTGCAGCTTAAGAACTTGCGGCCCCACTGAGTACTTGCAAGCTACTGCAAGTGAACTTGCACCTTGCTATGGGAGTCATTTCAACTTGCGGCAAGAGTCCTACAGCTTGTATGACTTGCAGCTTGTCCACTAAAACCTATCCACTTATAAATCATAGAATGCTTCTTGGTTGGGTGTTTTGGGAGCTGTAGAATTTAAGTGCAGTATAGGTGAGTTGCTCAAGAAAATTGCAGCACAAAACAAGCCGCAAGGATACTGTCAATATGGTGTTTGTGTCCTTGGAGGCAAGCACAAGATAAATTGGCTGGTAAAGGTGTCCTTGCAGATTGCCCACCTAAAACCAATCCATTTACAAATCATAGAATGCTTCTTTGATGGGTGTTTTGGGAGTTGTAGCATTTAAGTGCAGCATAAGAGAGCTAGAGAAAATTGCAGAGCACAACAAGCTGCAAGAATACTGTTAATATAGTGTTTGTGTCTGTTGTGACCTAACTCACACCTCGCCCCATTGCAAATGGGGACCCTTGTCGTTTGCTTTTAGGGTTTTGCTTTCGCCTGCTTTCGTTTTGTCTGCTCTTCGTTTGGGGGTTTTTTAGCTTCAATTTTGAACGGTCACCCGAGTCGAGTCAGTGAATTTTAGTCTGGATCAATGTATAAACGTCACCATGGTGCTTAGAAGGCCTGGGAGACGAAGATCGACTGTCGTTTCGGTCGATTCTGACACTTCCATATTTTTAGGGTTTCTCACCCCGGGCCCCCTATTTTTTAGGACCTATTTTTTTGGCACTTTTGGGCAATTCTGGGATCCCTATTTTTTAGGGTCTATTTTTAGAAAGTTGCTATTTTTGGAAAATTTCTATTTTTAGAAAGTTTCTATTTTTAGAGGGGCCACGAGTTTCAAAACGCACTCAGAAGTTCGAAACGAGCAACGAAACTCTCAGAAAATCGATTCGAAGATTTTTTGAAATTTTGGTAAAAATCTGGAAAAATCACAAAAAAGTTCAAAAACCTGGAAAATTCATTCGAAAATGGTGAGAAATTCTGGAAAATCACTGGGAAATCTGGTAAAAGCACTAAAATGGTTGAAGATTTGATGAAATTCATCAAGAAATCTGAACATTCATGAAGAAATCTGCAAGAAGTTCACGAAGTTCATGGAGTAATCTGGAAAATTGTGAAGAAATCTGGAAATTCATGGAAAATCTGAGCACAGTCATGGAGAAAACTGGAAATGGATGATAAGAAGCTTCAGCCAACTGGTCAATGGCATGAAAATCTGGGCAATGGCACAAAAATCTGAGCAATGGACATACAAACCATGAAGTCCGCCCTTGGAAATGTCTAAGTTAAAGTGGCAATGGACAGTTAGATGTTGAAGTCCGCCCATGGAGAATGAAGGAAATGTCTAAGAAAATCTGGCAAATGTCTAAGGCAAATGGTGAATGGTCAGGACCAAGCCAAAGTCCGCCCCATACATGGCCATCCAAATGCCAAAGTCCGCCCCAGCCAAGAGTGAAATGGCAACAGATGTAATGAAGTCCGCCTTGGAAAATATAGGCAATGGCCAAACATACATGCAAGTCCGCCCTTGTAAATGGCAACAAAAACATGGAAGTCCGCCTAGAATATTGAGCAATGGCTAAGGAAGGCATGAAGTCCGCCCTAGGTAGTTTCAAGTTGGCAAGGGAAAGCATGAAGTCCGCCCTAGTCTTGGCCAACCAAAGCAGCAAGTCCGCCCTATGCAAGAGGTCCATTGGCCAAGGAAACAAGGAAGTCCGCCTAAGTCAAAATGGAAGTGGCAAAGAAGATGTTGAAGTCCGCCTATGTATGGCAAGCATAACCCCAAAGTCCGCCCTAGACATAAAAGGAGTGGCTAGAAAGAAGCCAAAGTCCGCCCAAAGCAAAATGATATAAAAATGACTAAGGCATGAACAAAGTAAAGATAAAGTGACCAAAGGCAAGTTGAAGTCCGCCATAGGGAAGAAGAAAACGCTTAAAGAAAAGGGTCAAATGGCAGATAAAGAAACAAAGTCCGCCCTAAGCAAGATAAAATGGCCAAAGAACCAACAAAGTCCGCCCTAGCAAAGAGGTAAAGTGGCTACAAAGTTGATGAAATCCGCCTAAGATGAAAGGAAAGAAAAAAATGGCTAAGGCACGAATGGCAAAGAAAAGGCTGAAGTCCGCCATGTATCAAGAGTATAAAAATTGAAATTCGCCTAAGTCCAAGCCTTTGAAAAGCTAAAATATACATGGCACTTAAAGATTCGCCCAAGAAAATATGAAGAAAAATCTTCGCCATGGCTAGAAAAATTGAGCAAATGGACGAAATAAAATTGGATTTGTCAAGGAAAATTTGTGAAAAATCAAGGGAATTTGGATGAATAAAATCGGACATGGCGAAAGAATTTTGGACAAAAGACAAGTCATGGCTAGAAAATCTTTGGACATGGCTAAGAAAAAGTTGGACGTGACTAGAAAATGTCGGACAAGAAACTTTTTTTTGGCCAAATAAAATCGGACATGGCCAAGTATTTTTGAGAAACGATCAAAAAATCATGGACAAATAAATTGGATATGGCGAGAAATTTTCGAAAAAATCAAAAGTAATTAGCCATAAAAACGAACGGGTTGGAATGGACACATAAAATAATTATTTTTAATTATTTTAATATTTTATTTCCAACACCAAAAAGGAGATAAGTCATGAAAATTTCGAAATTGGAAAGTAAGAAAAAGAGTCTTGTTGGACTGCGAATGAAATTAGAAACTTTCCCGGGCGAAGTTGTTAAGGATAGAACTTGCCATTCAGAAACGAAGTGCAAGAATGAGTTCGAACTTGATGCAAAGGAAACTTTGCAAATATGCTAAAATGATCGACCTTCTCACTTCTATAAGTGATTTCATTTTTCATTTTTGCAATCACTCGATTTTGAGAAGAAAGGTGGTGAGAGAAAAGTGTTTAAGGCAGAAGGCTGAAAGATTTTTGCAGCAAAGTGAAAGAAATATTCTGTTATCAGCTTGCATTGCAGTCGCAATCACGTCTTCACGAAGTCACAAGGCAGATTTTTCTTGTCCATTTCATGTTAACATGAAGCTCCACCATTCATTTTAATTCCAGCTTGTTATTTCTCGTAAAGTCTAAGTTGATTACCAGCTGGAATGTTCTTTCAAATTGATTTTAATATCGAATTCTGATTCTCCTTTCTTTCTTTCTCTTGCAGATCTATTTTTTTTCGAAGCAGCCAAGATGAAATTTGCAAGCAAAGGTGTCCAAACTCAGTCAAAGATCAAGTCCAAGTGGGAGCACGTTCTTGACACAGACCTCGGCCATGTTGATCTTGAAGATTTCCGAAAGAGAATGTATGGAACTGACGGACGTCTGCCAACGCCAATCGCCATGAGGATGATGCGAAACGGAATCGTCCATGCAGCTGGATTTCCACCAGCAAAAGAATGTCCTGAGTTAATAGTAGAGTGTGCACTTCATTACAACGCACAAGACCGACAGATTGAAGCTCCTGACGGGAGAGTCCTTGCTTACTTGTCTGAACCAGCAATCCAGGAGACTTTTGGCATTCCAGTATATAACCGAACATCCTACCGCAGCAAACAAGACACATTCAAACTCTATCAAAGTCAGAAGGATCTATGTGCATCGAATATAAACAAAAATTGGTTGCTAAAACCAAAGCCCACTGCCAGCAAGATGCCTAAAAAGTTGATCAGAACCCACTTCAAAGAAGAATATGGTGATATCGTTCTGCTACTTAACAGAATGGTAGGCAGTGCTCACGGTGCCCCTTTCGAAGAATGGATGTATTATTTTATTGATGAGATAATCACTGGAGGCAAAATGTTTAATTGGTCCAGGATGATCAGTGACAGCTTGCACGAACAGTTGGTCAACTTTGAACAGACCAAAGTTTTCCACATGAGCTCATACGTTGTTTATTCATTGGCAAGATATTATAAATATCCTGGCTTGACATGCAAAGGCGTGGTCGGCAACGGTGAGGGGAAATTCAAAGTCTACGACTGCTATCCACAGCTGCAGCTGAAAGAGAAGTCCCACTTCCGGCGAGCTCACGATGCATTTTTGATGTATATCACTAGGCTTCTTCAAGGCGGAACGCACCAGAGACTCTCGCATGAAGCCAAAAGCTTGATAAGCCGGTATGGATTCTGGTTTATTCAATATCCAAAGTTCACCTACATCAGAATCCAAGGATTTTCCGGAAATCCTTATAGGCTGCCTGTCTACCCGACAAATAGGATGGTGTTGTTGGAGGTGCTAAGGCAACTAGAAACATACCAGAACATCCAAAGACCCAAGCAGAAAGCTGCCGTCACCTTCCCCTTTTTCATCGGCAACATGGAGGAGTCATGCCCAACAACCCAAGCAGCAGAGGTTGCTCGACTGGAGATTCAACAGTATCCTTTTATATCATACAAAGCCAGAAGCAATTTCGATCCGCTTCATCACATCAAGATTGTGGACGGAGAAAGATACAAACATCGGGTTGACCTAGAGGACTTTTGGGCCAACGCAGCCGATGAATACGATGTAAGAAGAAGATTATGGTCAAGGTTACCCCTGAGCATGATCAGAGCGACAGAGCTTTTCAAAATACCTGACCAGCTACAAGATGACGGGATATATGTGCAGCCAGGCTTCAAGGAAAATGAGCCGCTTCCACCTATGAAATGGTTCGAACCTGAGATGGGTGATCTAACCACTTTGATGCGCCCTGTTTTCAAATACTCTCAGTGGTGGATAGATAGGCAAGTAGAAGTGCTAAAACAGAGAAATATGCAATTTACCTACGAGTTGATGGGAGACACCGAGTCATGTTCTTCGAACGCCGGTGCATCTCATGCTGATGGACAAGCAGACGCTGCCAACTCCAAAAAGAGAAAAGAAGCCGATAAATCTGCAGTTCAAGACAAGGGTAAAGGGATAGATGAAGGTCCCTCGCGGAAGAAACACAAGTCCAAACCCCTTCAGTCGGCTACATCCCGGAACATAGAAGAGATGCTTGCCATGGATAGAGAATCCTGGGAAAATGCTATGTTACCTTCTCCAATTGAAAATATAGAGCCAATCCAAATAGAAGATGATAATCAACCCTCTCCGGCAAGCACAGAAATCTTGGAATCAGATAACAACACAGACATCGAGGATGGAGAATTCGAGGAAGGAATGATTTCCGCCCTCAAAGGCATTCAAGAGGACCCATCCGTCCAGGAGATCCAGGATATGCAGCTAGTCCAAGAAATTCAAAGTGTGCCGGAAATTCAAGAAGAACAGGAAGTACAGGACATGCCAGACGTCCAAAATCAAGAGGACATGATTGAACAGCCAACGGTACCTGAGTGGCTGAGGGAAAGATTGAAAAGAAAAGCGCCAGTGGAAGTCCCGGAGGAGGACAACGACGCAGATTTTCTTGCAAGATTAGAACAGACTGCCCCGAGGAAGAAGGCCAAAAAGTTCTCAACTATTCAAAGAGATGAAGCTGGAAATCGCACGGTGCAAATTGCAGTGCCTGCGGATGACAAGTTTCGAGACGAGATTGCTCCTGAAGAATATGTTATCACGACTGTCGACATGGGTCCGACATCAAAGGGGCAGGAAGTCAAAGACTTGGATAATTCAGTGGCCACCATCAAGGGCAGATTAGAAAAAGAAGTTGCCAAGAAGAAAGAATACAAGAAAGAAATTCAGCGTTTAAAAGATTATATCCAGCACCTGACTAGGCCACTAAACGAAGGCGAACAAGTGGCGCCTTTACTTCCAACTGCTTCACAGGAACCAGATGCTCATTTTGAAGAAGAGTTGACAACAGCAAGGGAGGCTAAAGATTGGATGGTTGCAAGGAAAAAAGAGGCGTTGGTGTTTGCAAGAAAGTTGGCGCAAGTAAATGAACAGGCTTCCTTCATACTTTCACGAGTTGCAGATCTTGCAGAGTCATGGAGCAGCCTCGAGGACATTCAGAGCAGGATCATCCCATACATCCGAGAACTGAAAGGCATTTCAAAGCAACGGTTGATCGAAGATAAAGTTATTGAAGCCGGTGCAGCTTATGACTTCAACGGATGGTACTATGCCTTAGTCTCTAGAAAGGGAGTCCTCGAAAAGGTGAAACAGGATAGTGGTAGAGTGGAAGAGCAAATAAAAGAAATTCAAAGAAAAATCTATGAGATGGCTGCAGATATGCTAGACAGGGAGATTGTCCGAAGGAAACACTTGCGGCCAAAGTTTTTAAAGGAGCAAGTACATAAAGTTTTCTCCACCACTGGGCCAATCATGAAGGAAGGCTTCACCAAAGTGTTCGACTTCATGGCTACCAAAAGTTCTTTCTTGCTACAGGAACCAGCTTGGGCGAATGTGTTTGCAGAATGTGCCGAGAACTTGGATTTGCTGGAGTACAACATCAGCGTGCTGCCCGACATTGCTATGGAGGAGGTCGACCTGATAGTGTCCAGGTTCGCCGAACGTGAGGCTGCACAAGCGGATAAAGACGACACTCCAGTTGTCTAGTGTTCTCTTTAGTTAACTGATTGTGGTTTTGGAAACCCTAATTAGGGTTTAGTTCAATTTAATCTTGGCCATTGATCTTGAATCAATCTGGGCCGTTCTTTGTAATCCGGAAAAACTATATAAACCCCCCCCTCACTCTCTCATTCTCATGAGAAGATAGATTGATGGATAGTTAGAAGCTTAGAAGTTAGAG
>VDFB02196213.1:0-14070 GCA_007258455.2 Sequoia sempervirens | reverse complement strand
AAGATAACTTGAGGATATTTAAAAGTATTTATAGTCATTTAAGTGAAATGATGGTTAGAAACCTTTAAGGTAAGAGTACTAAACACACACTTGAGAGTGAGAGAGAGAAGAAACAAGCATGCACCTTGTTTCTTTCTATGATAATTTTCCAAGTTTTGATCACGCCTCTTTTGTTCTTCTTCTTTTGAAAATTTTCGTTGAGATGCATTTTTTCTTTTCCTTTGTTGCCCCATTTTCTTCTTCAACTTAAATATGACTCTAAACAAGTCCTCTACCAACTTAGTTAAATTATCCTCCAAAATTTTCCTTGATTGATAAAAATGAAAAGTTGTCCAGCTCCAATATTTGCCTCCTTCATAAATGTGCAAAAACTTCTCCAAAATCTGTGATCCAAGTGAATCAAAATTATTCAAGTGTACATGGAATAACTGGATCCTCTAGTTTAAATGAATCAAGTACTAAACAAACAAGTTATTTCATTGTGGAGTTTGTTGTTATTTAATCCATAGGTATGCACAACATATCTAGTAATTTTAGAATTTTGGTAAAGTGTCAAAAAATGTACAAATATTAGAGGTATAATTTGAATTGAATTTTCTTAATTATATTTGAATTGAATTTCAAGTTAGTTGTCGAAAATCTATAATAGAGACCGTATAATTTGAATTAAATTTTCTTAATTAAACATTTGAATTGAATTTCAAGTTACTTGTAAGAAACATATAATAGCTTGATATAATTTGAATTGAATTTCAAGTTACTTGTCAAAAAGATTATATCTTGTTCTCAACTCAATGGTTCATGTTGCTTAAGTCATTTTTTAAAAAATATTTATTATGATCAACATGAATGAACTTAATTATAAAATGGCATTGATTTTCCCTAAAATTGTACTAGAGATCAAATGTATATTGAACATAAGGAAATGTAAGTTGTAAGAGGTCATAAAAAAAGAAAACATGTATGTATATTGAATATTTAAAGCAATCACATACATATATTATGTGTAAACATGTTTAAACCATAAGCAAACACATGTACATATATGTAAAAGAATATAAACATAACACATATTATAAGCAAAGCAACAAATATATGTATATATCATATAAGAAAATATATGTACATATATCATAAAAGCAAAATGTAAATTAAAGATCATCTAATGTCGAATACTAAAGATCAAAAAACAAGCAAATGTATGTCTAGATCATATAAGCAAGTGTAAGAGATCATCAAATATCAAATACTATTTTAAAGATCATCATATATAATCAAATACATATGTGATAAAGATCATAAATCTAGAATGCATGGCCTAATAAGAATGTCTACTCCTAGACGAATGGCCATCTGAATGAGAATGGTCCTGCTCTGATGGATGTGCCGAAATCGCTAATAAAATTGTAAATAAGATGTAAGCGCTAAATACATATAATTTTTATTAAACAAATCCTTATGAAAGTTATTTTAAAATGAACTTGTATTTTTAAATATCAATCTAGAACTTGTACTTATCTATGCATACATAAATATATATTTTATGAAAACTCACATGTCCATTGATAGAAAATTCATCCACAGAGTCACATTGATCATGTAATAATTTATCCGGACTAAGGCTAGGAGTGATATGAGGTATGTCCACTCTATAACAATATATATATACACACATATATACTAACCCTAAATGAATATCTAGTTAAAAAGAAATTTTAAAAATATGAAAAGAATTGAAACATGCACATGCACACATACATGCACATCATCCGACATCGGATGACCTAAGTCCTCTCAAACATTCAATTTCCCACCATATGGACCAAACGACCGGGGTTTAATTTAATCAATATCCAAGATCCATCCTGGATCTATCCCATGTCGTATTTAAATGATGAATGTAGAGGACTATGAAGGAGATGGCACCGGCGGTATACTTTGAACCAACCAATCACATATTTAAACCCCCTTATAGTCTCAGGCAAATACCGTGATGAACTCGGGGAGGGTGGATTCTCACAATCCAGTGGTCGTAATTTAGAGTGATGGATCCTCGAACGAATCTAATTTCTTATGTCTCAAAATGATCTCTAACATGTCACCGATCCCATCGATGTAATGTGGGCATATGCCTCCAGCAGGTCCTCAGCCAAACAATGCAGAGTCATGCGTGACATATCTCCTGTAAGTGCATCAAGCTGTGTAGGAGTAGGGATGTTGGCCACTGTAAAAGGATCAATGGTGGTCCACTATGCTAAAAATGGTGTGGATCGAGAATGTTTGGACATCAAATACTGACCTACATGATCATCAGACATCCTAGTGGTGGCAGCCGCAATGTCACCTATAGTGTTAATTGCTTCCTTTTGGGAAGCAACAACAACCTCATCTACTATGGGGGCTAGAGCTGGGGTGAGAGTAGGAGACCTGTCACCAACCAATACCCTAAACATTTGGGGTGGTCTATCTGCTCGACGATAGGTGGGCCTATCAGCAATCCTACCACGCCCCTGACCAACATATGGTGGAATGTCCAGGTAGTTAACTTTGAGACCCAAATGGACCTCAGCATACAACTGCTGAACAAAATACAATGGAATCGGGTCATTGTTTGGGTATATACCATGTGCTGCTAGAAATCGTGGGTAGATCAATGAGGCCATAGCATGATCAACACATCTAGTGACCTGGTATCCCCTAACCTTACGCACATTTTGATAAAATGGAAAACAAGTGGCTTTTATCATTTCTTTGGTGACACTATCTTGTATTTGTTTAAGGGGAACATCACCATGTACTTCTTCCCGCATGCGGGAAAGAATACCAGTCACTCTGTCTGGGAATATGCACTAGTCCTCTCAAGTTCATTTTTTAGTTTTTCTAGACTATGCAATATTAACATGCATGGTTCACTATATATCCCTGGGTTTGCACCTTGTGCTAATGAATCTCTTAATTTTTTTATCTCATTAGTAGTATTTGCAAACAAAGATTCTAGCATAGGTGAAACATGATCTACATTTTCCATGTTATATATATCTGATTACACCTAAAAACAATAAGACTTTGGTAAATAATATATCTAGATAAAAAGAATACAAATCTAAAATAGAACTTGTAATTTAATTCATCTACTCATCAATAATATTTTCATACTATTAACTTGATTTAAAAAGAATTGGAAGACAACTTTAATCTATAACATAACATCCTTAAATGGTTCAAATTTTAAATGAAGCGATGAAAGAAAGAATAAGAATACAAAGATTAAAGTATAAAATCATTTGAAAATAATTGGGGATAAAAATATTTAATCTAATAGTTGTTAACATAAATGAACTTCAATTATATAGCCTTGAGAACATCAAAAAATTATAGAACATAAAAAATGCATCATTAAATGTATATTAACATCATCTGCACTCTAATTAAAAACATTAAAAACAACACGGAACACAAAGAGATGAAATAGGTAAAAGGATAAGCACATTGATCTCCTTCATATACTATGTTGATTAATAAGCCATGTGGAAAGAAAGTACTTAAAGTTAAATAGGTAAAATGATAAGCTCAACAATCCCTTTGAGTGATGTGCCATTTTCCCTCCATCCCAAGCTTCTTCTTCATGTATTCCTCCTTATTGTTTTACTCCTATCTATCTTATGCAGTTTATTTCTTCTTCCACCAAATCTCCCCAAATTTATCCTCTCCTTTTTCCTAGATCTCATCTCATGCTTACTTATTATGATGCACATAGTTCTCTTGTCTCCACATTAGTTCTCATTAGTTTTGTTTACACTTCCCATGTTCCCCTCACTGTGATATTCCTACGCAAGTCTTTGTCACTCCACACTCATTTATTATGTCATGACAAATTTATACACCACTTTCGATTTCTCATCTTGCCACTTTCATTCATGTCCTTAATCCTAGTGTGCCTCTATCTACCCTTGACATTAATGTTTAAGGGCTTGTTGAGATGAAAAGTAATGTTGATTCCTTACCTAATGGAAACAAAAAAAGACATGTACATATAAAAATCAAACACAATTCAATTTCTATTAAAAATTTTACATATCCATTTTTTGTTGGATTTTTGGATCCTAGATTTGAGATGCACAATGTTAAAGGAGATCCCATGACACATTCAAGGTTTTTAGTGCTACATATTTGGATTTTGTGTATGATGATAAGTTATTGGCTAAGTTCTTCCCATGAAATTTAATAGTATTATCTTCCATTTGGGTCTATTTTTTAATATTGAAATTGGCCAATGCAAATATTAGGAATGTTAGATTGAAGTTTATTATTTTAGATTTTTTGACTATAAACAAGGATCGACAAAGTATATACATTCTTAACATTTGCATGTGCAAGTGAGATGAATGTAAAGAACTAAAGTTGTTAGAGGCTACCACACTTAATTATGGATCTTCTAATGCTTCATCTACATCATCCTACCCTTGTAAATTTAAAAAGAAAAATTATTTCCAAAAGGATAGTAAAAAATAATGGAAATGACCATTGTACAAACTATACATTATAAATGTTTCTAATATAATTATGACTCTAAAGCCTCCAACTTTTTCCTTTGTAAAATGTGCTTCAAAATTTACTTAGTGCTTGCATGATTACACTTCCTCCTATTAGGCCATTAGATAAATATAAAGTTATTCCCAAAAGATATAATGAGAAATAATTTTGTTATTAAATTGTAGAGTTAATTGTAATTATACTCAACATTTTATGGGATTAAGGAATAATTGATTAAGGATTTGATTCATAAAAAAAAAATTAGGTTGAGGGGGTTAATATTGGGGTCAATCCTTCAATTGTTCCTCCTAATGAAAATTTAAATATTTTACACTAAATAAATCTAATAAAATGGTTTTATATGAGGGTCATGAGATTGAGGTACATATACATGTTGACGAGCTTGAAATCATTGATTCGCCTATGTATGTGAGGAATGATAATTTGTTGGTATTAATAAAAATTATAAGGGTACTTATTCTTCTTCTTATGTACTAGTGATCGACTTTTATAGAAATTTCTATGGACTAACTAGTATTCAAACTTAGGACCTCCCATTTGGTGTTAGGATGCTCTACTATTGAGCTAATGACTCACATTGTGATGAGTCTTTTTATGACTTAGGTGTGTATCATTTCTCCAACACACTCCCTTGAGCCACAACATAGGTGTCAAATGCACCTAGCTTGGCTCTAATACCATACAAGAATACCAATTATGAGGACCTCCTATAAAAATATGACATGAAAAACCATGAACAATATTTAAAAGATAATCCATAGTCTATCTTATTATTTATGCATATTTTCTAGGACCACCTATGCCCAAAACACAAAATAGTTTTTATAAATACACCAATTAGATCTTATAAAATGCATTACTTAGATCAAATTATATGGTAAATTAAATATAATTAATGATTACTTTTTCTTTTAGTATGAAAGAGGTTAAATTCCAATATATGTTCTAGTGGGCTTGATTGAGTGACAAGGTGGAGTGATTGTTGTAATGAAGAACTTGCTAGGAAAGCTAACCAAGTTAAAATGTACACCTATACATACATCATTGTGGTAATATAGACCTATGTCATAAAACACAATTGAGTCCTATTAGTTCCAAAGTATTTTAGCAAAGAGGTTACAATTGCAAGAGATCCGTATATGCCTTTATTTTAGATTAAGTCATTTAACCTTAAATAATTTTAAGAACATACATAAGGATCCTCTATATAAGTGCAAGGATTATTTGCCTAATTTGTAAAATTTTCAAAAGGAATAACAATGGTGGGAAAATCAAGACAAGATGCAACAATTTAGAATTCCTAAAGGGTTTACAATTATTAGAGCCAAAGTAGGTTATATTTTGGTTTTATATTATAAAATGATTCAAGAATCTATAAGGCCAAAAGAACCATAAGCATTGCAAACTTTAGTTTAGAAGCATAAGGGATTGGATATTTTCATTCCTAAACATGGTTTTCATTAAAAAAATTACTCATGTACTATACATACATATTCATGTATATGTGAATATATCTACATATGTATACATACACATGCACATATCTAAATATGTATATATGTATATATGTATATGTAGATATGTAGACACATTCATGTATACATACATATGTATATATGCATGTATATATGTATATACATACATTTATTTTCTATATGTATATATATATATGTATACATATATACGTATACATAAATACACACACATATGTATGTATGTATGTATGTATGTGTGTATGTATATTTATGTATACGTATATACATGTATGTATATGTATATGTGTATGCATACATGTATATATATGTATATATGGATACACACACATTTTGGTTTTGTTTTGTAAGCATCCTCTTTTGAGGACAACCCTTTGTTGATGATGTTGAGTATTAGTTTGTTGTAAGTGTGTTTATTATTTTAATATCATTTTAAAACAATATTTTATTTATTTATAAATTTTGGTATAATCTCTAATTTTATAATATGTTTGTGTGTGTAGGTTGAGTTGCATAATTGTTAGGGGCACACACAATCAACACAATGCAAGATAATAACTAATTCAAGGGATCGAAGTTCAGTTTCTAGTCAAGCAAAGAGAGGCATAATGTTTCATTAATAGCATTTGCTACACATACATAAACACTTTTATATCTTTATGACACATTCATAACTATTTTCATGAATATATATTGGTGATATTTTGTAGTCTAAGAGACAATGTTGGCCTCATGTCACTGTATATGATATTTTCATGATGTATTATGTATGTCTTCATGACCTTATCAAGATCAATATATAAATATTTTGTGCATATTCATAGCAAATGGTTTGTGCTTATTCTATCTATCTATATTACCCTTTATCTCTATCTCTCTTTATCACTATCTCTCTCACATATATATGATGTGCATGAATGTTGAATGGCATACATGTAATGAACCCATACTAATTCTAACTCTATTTAGCCTATCAACAAATAAATATTCAACATTGGTCTTCTAGATTTACATACATCTTAAGAATTTACTACCATAATCCATAAGACAAAGCAACAATAACCCATATGGGTGTTTAGACTCACAAGTGAAAGTCAAAATGTTATAGCTAGCTATCCCTTCACTAAAAAATAGTAGGGTTTTTAGTTCAAACAAGGAATTACCCCATTTTATTGTATGGTTCTATATACTAAAACCCTATCTCCAATAACACACATAAAGTAAAAAAAATATCTACTATGTTTGGCTTCATGAATGCAACACAAGCTTCTAAATGTCCTAGGTAGAGCAATAGATTTCCATTCACATAGTAGAAATTACAAGCTAATGCTTTTTAACATGATTTCTAGAATTTCATACAAGAATAGCTTTTTCTCTTACATTACATATAAAAATACTAAAAAGAACCTTCATAAAAAATCATACCTCATTACCACCAAGTAAAAACTATTAGGTTTACATACTCGAATTTCACAAGCTTCAAAAATGTATAATTTGCACTACCTTCTTCCTCCTTTTGCCTCTATCCTCCCCTTTTCCCTCTTTCTTTTCCTTTTAATCCTTCCTTGATTTCCACCATTTTTGCCATATTCTCTACATGTTTCCCATTTCCACTTCCTTTGCTTTTATTTCTTCCCACTTTGTGAACAATAAAGTCCCACTCTCTCTTCACTTACTCATCATTCAAGTTTCCTCGAATAGCGTACCTCAACATTAATGCTTGATACTTAATATGATGGGGCCAAAAGGTGGGGTGGCCACTTTTTGGCCCCACATCTTTTTGCACTCGCTCTAATAAGGTTTGTCCTTTTGATAATAGTAATGTCCAAAGGTGGCTCTTGTTTGCATGTGGATACATTTATACCAAACATCAACTTTTAGTGATATGTGTGAAGATTTTGTAGTGGTTCTATATATTGTTCTTATTCTCTAAATATAAAGGAGGATGAATAATCAAGTCATGATGGACTAATGAAAGAAGATGAATTGAATAGTGATAGAAACTAGTCTACTATAGTTAGTGATGATGAAAATACATTATATAAAATTATGCAGGGATTCTCATATTACTTAGAATCTCTAGTGTTACAATATGAATAGTATTTTAAACACATGATAGACCTTTTTCTAGAGTGTCTCTACAAACTTGTGACCATTGAATTTGCTTGGTAGTATAGAAAATTGCATTATAATACATCAAATAATAGGGTAGAGAATGTAATTGTTAATTTTATGGTTTCCAAGACCAAACTTTGTAAATGATATTAATTGAGGGCATGAAGACACAATCAAGTCTTTGTTCTTGATGGTTTGATTTATATTTTCAATCAATGGTTCCATTTATACACACTACATGAGGAAATTGTTCAATAAGAGTAACTTATAGTTTTAGTCAATTATATTTCAATTTGTACACACTACATGAAGACAATGTTATCAATGATATGATTCTTGATTTTTTATAAGATTTAATATTATAATACCTTAACAAATCAAGCTATGACTTTCACGGTTCACTCCTACATGTATGAAATTTGCATTTTCATCTACAAGTTTGACCCTAAATTTGTAGTTTTAAAATTATTTTGTGAGCTTAACCCTACATTTCTAGTCTTTAGGAATGTATTTATCTTCATTTTTTAGACTATGTTGAGAGCTATTATAATGTTTTTTTGCACTAATTTTCGGAGGAAACTCGTTTTTCCTTACTCAAACCTTTGGATTATGCAAAACGGGGAAGCAAAATACTATTAAAAATGCTTTAAAAACGTTCAAACAAGTGCAATTTGAATTCAACAAATTTAAAAAAATTTGCATATAGGGTTTCAAAATTAAACAAATACATGCATTTTGAACTTAAAAAAAAGGAATTTTAAATACCTCATGCTCAATAGTGGTCGATATGCGAATTGGAATGATGAAGTTTGAAGAAAACGACCCGAACTTTGCTTTCGTTGGTGAGAAATTTTGTTGGGTCGCCGTTCGGTTTATCTTCGCCACGCGCAGGGACAGTGACTGGTAATTCACGATGAAAGTGTGAAAGTGAAAGCACTTTCACACTTTTTTTGGTTTTGTCATATTAAGGGGGTTCGGCCAAACCCAGGTTCGACCGAACCCCCTTAATATGTTTTTTTTATTTGGCTCGGTTTTGGGTTCGGCCGAACCATATGGTTCGGCCGAACCTTTCAAATGGTTTGGTCGAGCCATATGGTTCGACCGAACCACTTTTCTATGAAGAGTGTGGAAATTTCAAAATTTCCTTCCTCCACAAAAGTGTAAACCACTTATGTGGCTTCACCCCTTATCTATTCCTCTTCAATTAAAACCCTTTAGATGGAACCTCTCAAGGCTAAAATCATTAAGTTTTCTAAGAAAAGTGATTTCAAGCAAAAATCAACATGTCCCAAAAGTGAGACCCACTATTGTGGCAGCACCCCAAACGTATATGCAATTCATCAAAACATGTTAGAACATCAAATTCTCTTTTAGACGACATCAAGTAACTTATCTTCAACTTTGCAAGACAAAATAATTAATCATGAGAGAACACGAAATCTCCCACATCAACATGTACAAAGACTTATTGTAATTCTTATAGCAGAACGTTGTTACCCATATCTTTCAAATGCGTTCACACAACATCACAAGACTTTGAGGTGAGATGAATCTTGTAGTCCCGAATCTATGTATAGAGTCCTGTAGAGATATCTTTCTTTGAGGTAGAATTTGGACCAAGAAACATGACATACTAAACTAGTATATAAGCACAACATTGTATACCAAACTACTGGTAACTATATCTTTCCAACTGTATAACCAAACCAACCGAAATCTTGCCAGTGAATGCAAATAATGTTAATATATAACATATTATCAGCTTATGAATGAATCTTACAAAATAAGATAATCCAGACCAAGATACCGGATTAGAAAACTTCTAGTACCCAATTAACATAGCTCAAACCATTATTACTTGAGCAACTACTAAACTATACAAATAATGTACATCAATGACAATCTTCCAATTTTCATTGTTGACATCAATGACAACCTTCCAATTTCCAACAGTAAAGAGGAATGATACATGGTAGGTGATGGAAAGTTTGGGTTTTAGAAGAAGTTTAAAATAGAAAAAAGGATAATGGAGATATAACGGTGGTTTAATTAATTAATTAATGGGTTTTGGAAGAATTTTATGAATGTGGCTAAGGTTAAATTAAAATAATTAACCTTTAGAAGAAAATATAGAAATAATTATTTAAATAAAATTTAATTAATTATAGACGGATGCTAATTAATTAAATAATCAAATTATTTAACTAATTCAAGGAATTTTGGAAATATTTAATTAAATATTAAATTAAATTAATTAAAGTCATTTTTGGGTTAACTTGCAAAGAGTGACAAGGGATACACTTGTAGGGGAAAAATTAAAAGATAAAAGAGCATGAGTTATTGCTAGAACATGTAAAACCAAGAAGAACACTCCATGAATAAACAATGCACCATGAAATTTGCTAAACACAAAACCAAGAACATTCCATGAATAGGACAATGCACCCTCAAATTTGATAAGCACCTTTCCAATCTTTAGCAAAAACTTAGTTGCACTTCAATGATTGTTTTATTTTTTATTTTAATAATAAAGATTTAGCACCATTGGTTTAACAAAAATTCAACCGTATAATTCCTAGCTAGAGCAATTCTAATATTTTTAAAAAATAAAAGATAAATCGAAGTGTTGTAACTCAATTAGTTGAGTATAATTGTTAAGGATGATGGTATGTTCCTTGATTACCCCATCCACCAAGGCTCAAATACACCGAAGGTGCGATTGAATTAGGTTTGATCCCTAAGTGGTTTTGACATATTAGATCCTCCTACCTCATAGTATTATAATATCATACTATTGAATTAGGTTTGATCCCTAAGTGGCTCAATATGCAATCAAACCAATTTAAGTTGTTTCCATATTATTGCATTGAGATATGTCTACAATGGAATACATGCACATGTACATAAAAACATAACCTTAAATCACGATCTCCAAATATCAATCAGAGTCGTTAATCATCAAAAATTCAAATTTTCTAAAAATAAAATATTATTAAGATCCTCCTACCTCATAGTATTATAATATCATACTATTGAATTAGGTTTGATCCCTAAGTGGCTCAATATGCAATCAAACCAATTTAAGTTGTTTCCATATTATTGCATTGAGATATGTCTACAATGGAATACATGCACATGTACATAAAAACATAACCTTAAATCACGATCTCCAAATATCAATCAGAGTCGTTAATCATCAAAAATTCAAATTTTCTAAAAATAAAATATTATTAAGATCCTCCTACCTCATAGTATTATAATATCATACTATTGAATTAGGTTTGATCCCTAAGTGGCTCAATATGCAATCAAACCAATTTAAGTTGTTTCCATATTATTGCATTGAGATATGTCTACAATGGAATACATGCACATGTACATAAAAACATAACCTTAAATCACGATCTCCAAATATCAATCAGAGTCGTTAATCATCAAAAATTCAAATTTTCTAAAAATAAAATATTATTAAGATCCAAAAACCATACACACATCCATAACAGTAGAAAACATACTTGTGACCATTCGCATAATACCAAACCATTTCCCAATATAAAAGCAATGTGACACAATCATCTTCTTACATAGCAATGTGTATTACCAACCTTATCTAGAGATTTTTTTTATCCTCAACCCTTAATTATTATTTTTTAACAAGTGTAATTATGTTTAGCAAATGGTCAAGCCAACATAGTTACCATTGTAGACCATATCTACTTCATCATCTGGCTGATAAGTAGGAAAAATTGCATTCAAATGTAAACATATTCATCCATTTTTGGCATGTCAGCAAGGCATTCTCCATCTCAATACACACAAGCATATCTTACACTTTACCATTGAAACAAGGTTGTGTAACGAGGAAGTTATGATTTCCTTACATACCTACTTCATCATCTGGCTGATAAGTAGGAAAAATTGCATTTAAATGTAAACATATTCATCCATTTTTGGCATGTCAACAAGGCATTCTCCATCTCAATACACACAAGCATAGCTTACACTCTACCATTGAAACAAGGTTGTGTAATGAGGAAGTTATGAATTCCTTCCCTAGGCAAGTATGTTCTGTGAATTTAAAATTTTGAGTGTGTGATTTCAGTTATCAATTTTTCCATAACATAGAATAAGCAGTAGATTTTATGTAAAATTGTGGCCATGCCCAAATGGGTTGCTCATCTTTGTACATCTTGATGACTTGTGAACTATATGTTCAATTGGAGCACTTGACCTAGCCAGTGTGCCTCTACATAAATTGTATGGCTTTCTTAGCCTTAGCCACGTTAAGTGAAAGAGTTAGAATGGTGTATAGCTCCAAAATATTAGTTGATGAGTGTATTTTCCCCAATGATTTTCCCATATATAAGATCTCCCCAAAACCATGGTTAGGTCTGTATATCTAGTTAAGCATAAATATATTTGACATAAAAAGTGGATGATATGTTAGAGTTTACTTAATGTTGGACTACTGCCTCCATGATGTCCCATCCTAGAACCTCCTTGGTGGTGTCTTAAATTTCACTACCTTGAAAGAAAAAGTTGTTTATCATCCTAATGTTTGTGATTCTTCCCATAAATACCATTTATCTTAGCTTATATTGTCAAAATGATGTAGGGCTCCATTTTTTTTCAATTATGAACTGCATAAATTGGCAACTAGGAAGATTGATGGAATAGGGGCCTATATGAAATGACCACCAAGTGTCATTAGTTGTAGCTTCCCTCCATGCACCAATGCATGTGAAATGATATCATCCCATTCTAATGTGCAGAGTGTTAGTTTACCATTGTCGACCATATCTACTTCAAGTGGATATCTTCATATTCACATTCAATCTTATAATTTCCAGTTCATTTATTTTTTTGGTTGTTAACATTGTTGCTCTATTTTTTTCCTACAAGCTACAATAATAGTAGAATAACCAAAAATTGTTCATTAACTCACCATTTAAGATTTTATAGAATGTAGAAACTTAGAACACTCACAAATGGAGGATATGCACTCATTGCCTTCAATCAATTTGCGAGTTTGAAAATTGATGACTAAAGTACTTTTTTATTCAATAAAAAAATAAAAAATTGTGATGTTTATCTTACGTTAACAGATAATTCATTCCCTAGCTGCATGAATTATTATTAATGTTTCAAGAAAGAGATTATGTTAAGTTGAGTTACAGAGCCAATTTACAGTTTGGTCATCTGGACCAATGCATACATATTATGCTTTTAGGTTATTTCTACCATTTGCATGATTTTGAAAGAATTGAATTAGAGAGTAGTTATTACAAAAAGCAAAAGTGGGTAGTTATTTGCATGATTTTGATCTAGGTGGATCCAGAAAACCTCAAAAAATCTCACAGTTGTAGAATCTCTCAGAAATGGAATCATTGTGTAGAGCTCGCCAAGACAATCCCAACACAACTTGAATCACGTCTAAAGGAGATCGTAGGCAAGAGTTATGCTCAGTCAAAGATTGGTCAAATTGGCAAACTAGGGGGCTAGAGAAAAGAAGAAAAAAAAGGTGAAAATTTGATTGTCACAAAAGTGGTCAAAATCAGTATCATCATGAAGAGCTTGTTAAGACATTTCCAATGGTGTTCGTTTCATAAAAAATGGAGTCTGTATGCCAAAGTTACACCAAGTCAAAGTTTTAGTCCAAATGATGATGTCAGCATGTGACGTGGTAGTTGATTGGATATGACGTGGAAATTGTAGGTGATGTGGCAAAAATCTCACAAAATTAACATACACCATGCTTTATTTTTTGAAAAAAATAAAGTGGTGGAAGTTTATTCCACAAAATCCATTTGGTGGGATTGGATTTTGTGGGATCCCAACCGGATTTGGTGGGATCCAAAACTCCTAAAAATAAAAAAGATTAACTCATAAAAAAAAACAACCCTCCATT